>JAJOOH010072471.1:0-19648 GCA_029582605.1 Solanum gracilifrons
TTTTCTCCATGGTGATCTTAAAGAAGATATTTATATGAAACCTCCACCTGGTTTGTTCTCATCGCCTACATCAGATGTATGCAAGTTGAAGCGGTCTTTGTATGGATTAAAACAAGCTCCAAGAGCTTGGTTTGATAAGTTCCAGTCTACTTTGCTACAATTTTCTTTTGAGCAGAGCAAATATGACTCATCTTTGTTTCTTCGGAAAACATCTACAGGTTGTGTTCTTCTTTTGGTGTATGTAGATGACATTATTATCACAGGAACTGATTCTTCACTAATCACTTGCCTCCAACAGCAGCTTAAAGATTCTTTTCATATGAAAGATCTTGGTACTCTTACTTATTTTTTGGGTTTGGAAGTTCATAATGTTGCTTCAGGTGTATTTCTAAACCAACACAAATATACTCAGGATCTGATTTCTTTGGCTGGTCTTCAAGTTTCCTCCTCCGTAGATACTCCACTGGAAATAAATGTCAAGTATCGTCGTGAGGAAGGCGATCTTCTTCCTGATCCAACTATATTTCGACAATTAGTTGGGAGTTTAAATTACCTTACTATTACTCGGCCTGATATCTCTTTTGCAGTTCAACAAGTTAGTCAATTTATGCAAGCTCCCCGTCATCTCCACTTGGTGGCTGTTCGTCGCATCATTCGGTACCTTCTAGGAACATCTACTCGTGGATTGTTCTTTCCAAGTGGTTCTCCTATTCGTTTTAATGCTTTTAGTGATTCTGATTGGGCGGGATGTCCTGATACTCGTCGTTCAGTCTCTGGTTGGTGCATGTTTCTTGGAGAGTCATTGATATCTTGGAAGAGTAAAAAGCAAGATCGTGTGTCAAAATCTTCAACAGAGGCTGAATATCGATCCATTTCTACTGTTTGCTCTGAGGTTGTATGGCTTCGTGGATTACTTGTTGAGATTGTATTTCCTCAATCTCATCCGACTCCTCTCCACGCTGACAATACAAGTGCTATTCAGATTGCTACTAATCCAGTTTTTCATGAGAGGACCAAACACATCGAAGTGGATTGCCATTATCTAAGAGAAGCTGTAGATAAAGGAGTCATTACTCTTCCACATGTGTCCAGCGATCTTCAAATAGCTGATGCGTTTACAAAATCCATGGCACGGCAACACCATCAGTTTCTAGTAGGCAAATTGATGCTTCTTGATCCACCAGCATCAATTTGAGGGGGGATGTTAGCATGATGGACAACTAAATGATTGTATATATTAATGTAATTATATAGTGATATAAATTAGCATGACCATATACATTTGTTGTAGAATCAAAGGAATAAATATTGTGATAGAATAGCTGATTTGGAGGGATAGCAAGGTAGATTTAGAGGGATTGAATAGCAGATTTGTAGAGATAGAATAGTTGATCTTTAGGGATAGGAATGACGGATCTTTAGGGATGTGTAATCTTTATTTTCTCTATATAAAGGAAAGACTCTCACTTTGAGAGACATTCAGCAGAAAATTGACATATGGGATAACTTATTCCATCACTATGATATAAATGGTGGGATAAGTTATCCCAAGCATGGCAACCAAACAAGATAAAAAAAATTTATCCCATCACTATTATTTTTAATATCTCACACCAAACGACCCCCTAAATGTATAGAATTTTTCTAAAATGGTGAGTAAAATAAAATAACAGAAGACATACTCTTTTTTGAATCTCTACATATTAATTGTAGGCTTAGCTTGGGTAACATTATAGAACAATGAATATTGAACAAACATGTAATGTGTGCATACACTTGCTCTTTTGGTTTAAGCACATCAACCTTTTTGTTTATGTCATATGCATATAGCTATACAATTGTCTGCAATTCTAAGATTTCAATCACACCAAAGTTTATCAATTGGTGTGAAATTTGTCCAACAAAGACACACTTGCAAAATGAAATATATAGAACTATGTGCTGCAATTACAGAATACACCTTTTTGTCTTTATTTTTCCTTGAAATATCATCACTTCCTTGCTTCCCATTTTGCTGCTTCAATAAAGGGAAAAGAAGGAAAAGAACATTTAAACATAGTTATTATGCATAATTGGGAAATAGTTAAAATTAATAAGACTTACACTCATCCATCTACATCTGAATATTACATCTCGTAAACATTTGTCGTTTAAGTGCATCGCAATTTGAACATAACAATGCATTTCTCTGTCAGATGAGTATCTGCAGAAATAGTATTTCACTGTTAGATTAGGCATAATATTCGTCAAACTAAACAAAGCAAATCCAAAGTAAAAAAGTAATAGATATGGTTTGGAAGTAGTATTATTTGACAATCTATAAGCGAAAAGTGTCTAATAGCAATTAGTCATACCATCAAATAACCAATAGTAATAGTGAAATAGTTAACAACCTTTTTATTTCCATTCATACCAGGAGGATTAATAGCGTTTCCACATATCCTACACTACCCTTTAGGGTGACTCAAACCCTAAATCTATCGGTTCGATGGTGAATATTCTCAACCACTTATCAACGTCTAATAAGTCATAAAATTCTATGTGTTTCATCACATGACATCAAATGTTAAAATCATCTTATGAGCAACAAATAATGATTCATATGAGAAAACTATAGTTCTTAGCAAACATAGGGTGAGTGACTTACTTGGCGAGCAATTCTTCAAGAACAGATTGTTCTTCAGGAGTCCATTCATTGTTGAGGTATGCATTGTGCTTGAGCGCCGCCATCAAAATGAATCTTTTAGACTCTCCTCCTTGTGTTTGTTAAATGCATCTGAAAAAAATAATGAAACCTATACATATATTTGAAGAATTGTTTAGTTCTAAATTTGGAGAGAGAAATATTGAGTGAATCTTTGACCAAATACTTATTTAAGACATGATTTGACTTCTCTAAGGACATGTTTGACTTTGTTTTTTTTGTTTTTTCCCCTATAGTAAAATATCTTTTCTTTATTAGTTTATTGGTGCCAAATTAAATTTGAATTATTTAAGCACTTGTAAAAAAAAAAGTAAAACAATGAATTCAATTGGTAAGCTTTAAAACCAATTTAACTATCCACTCTATTCATATGCTATCTCTATGTTAGTTTATCAGCACCCAATTAATTCCTAATCATTTAAGAACATCAAAAAATACCAATGAATGCGATTGATAAGCTTTAAAACAAATTTAACGATCTACTTGTTTCATATGGTATTTATATGTTAGATTATCGGACCCAATTAAATTCGAATCATTTAAGCACATGAAAAAATGCATACCAATGAATTCAGTTGATAAGCTTAAAACTAATTGAATGAACACTCGATTCATATGATTTTATGTTCAATATATAGTCAGAATATAGAAAAATATATATGCAGAGCCAAAATGCAATGGAAAAATAAATTGGAACGTACCTTCCGCCATAGTTGTTCAAGTGTCGTCGAAATCGTCGTTGATCTAGCACCAACTTGTAAGTCAGTAAATGAAAACCATAGTTTCATCTATTATAGGCCCATAATGCCAGTCTTATAGAGTCAGAAACGTATTTATAGGTAGGCTAGGGACTCTTAGGCAAAAGTTTAACCCTACGACTCATATTTAATAGTTTTTCAACCAAGGGAACTTCCACATATACCTAATAAAAAAATATGCTCTCCTATACATATTATTTACTTGGAAGACAAGAAAAATAATTTAGGAATAATGTAACACCCCAAAATTTTTAGGACAATAGCAGATCAAGAAAGTTTAGAAAAAAAATCTAATTCTGCAGAACTTTTGAGAACTAGGACGTCTTCTACGGTCCGTAAATGGAACCATAAACTGTAGATGAGGTTCATAGATAGAAGTTCAGAAATAGGTTTATTTTCCTAAGTTTCATGAACTAGGATTATGGGTCGTAAACTTTTTTATGTGTCATAAATGGTCCCCTAGATCTAAGTCCTGAAACTTAAAATTTCATATGAGAACTACGAACGTTCTACTGGTCATAGAATGAACCATGCATGGCTCGTAAACGTATCCTATTGATCAAAATTCAAAAGTTCATATTTCAACATGATTTCTATGGACAAGGAGCTACGACTTGTAGATGCCCTCGTAGAACCTGCCGATCTCAATTTCCATGCGGGCTCATTTTGCTATTTTCCCATAATCCCTATTACTATCTCGTTTTAACTTATTCTAAGTGGTATAAAGGAAAATTTAGTGACCTTAACCTCCCCTTTCACGCACAACTCTCCAAATCAGATTTATTTTCATTCAAGGTTCCTTTCAAGCAAGAATCAGGGATCCAAAGCTTCAAGTCTCTATTCAACAATTTAGGTTGGTGTCTTTACTCCAGGTATGTGGGATTTGATCATGGCTATCTTATCATATCCATTGAGTCCCAAAGAAATCTCAGTTCCTCAATCTATGATTTCTACAAAACCTAGGGTTTATTTTTAGCATGTATTTTCAATGTAATATAATTCCTCTCCATGTATAGCCTTCTCTTGCATGATTTTACTTATAAATTCCATTTTGTTAAATGTATTTCATGAACCCCGTATTATAAGTATTTTCATGTCTCATATTTGTGTTCTTTCGGATGCATGTTCCTGATTATCTGATTTCATGATTAAAGATGCTTTCAGATAGAGTATCTTTTAGTATATACCACGTTATCAGTATTCAGGAGCTATTTAGTCATTATCAGATTATCAGTATGACTCAGTATTATTAGATTATTACTTTCTTTAGCTAATTGCATGGTTCCATTGGGAGTTTACTTAGCACCAAGCAGACCTAGGGATGAAAGCTCACCCTTTAGTTGAGGCATGAGACCTTTAGTAGTAATCCCTATGTTCCAGAACTATGTGTTACCATATGATTATAAGGGCCACATGTTAGTTGAGGCTTGACTCCTTAGTCTTTTATAGACATTAGCTTATTGGATCCACATTAACTCAGATCAGCCTTTACACATTGGCAAAGTAGATTGTGCCCTTTTGGTGGAGATTATACATCAAACTACATGTAGTATCTCACATGGTTACATATTGGTTTTAGTACTCCCACACTTCAGTCTTCCAGTTATTGCATGACCAAGTAATCAGTTATATCATTACAATATTTACTAGAATTTTATGTTATTTACTTGGTCAATGTATCATTATGACTTTATAGCCCAACATGTCAATTATCATATTTATCACGCATATCCTACTCAGTACATTCAATGTACTAACTGCATACTTTCTACCTATATTATTTGATAATAAAGACCTAAACATACAACACTTAGGCTGTGGTTAGAACAAATTCAATTAGCATAGCAATAATTTTTGGTGAGTCATCATTCTTCGAGGATGACCTCTATCTTTACTTCAGTATTATTTTTTCAAATTTAGAAAGTTAGAGTCAGCTAGGGGATTGTCCTAGCAACTCGTCTTTCAGATAGTTAGTTTAGATTTAACTTATGGTTTATCAGATATTTGTCTATTCGATATAAATAAACTCTTTTCGTATTATCTTCCATATTAGTATTTTAGTTATCTTCAGTATTTTCATTTTTTTTTTTTGTATATTCTTGGTGTCATGCCAGACCATAAGGTTAGCTTGGGGTCACTCGTGGCTCTAGGCACCATGTTACGACTAGAGTTCTAGAATGTCTGAAAGTCGTGTTAAGTAGAGTCTTGTTCATAGTTGTGATGCATACCACATTTATGAATAAGAGTCTATGAAACGTTTTAGGAAATACTTCACTTCATTCATATTATTATTGTGTGATAGAGTGTGAACTGTGATAAACTTCCTTCTTATTCATACTCTACACGTTAACAAAATCTATGGTAATGGTCTACGGACAGGTTCACAGATGGTTAAAGGTTCCACGGTGAGTGAACCCATCCATGGACCTGAAACCTGTGGAAAATAATCTAAGGCAAGGGTCTACAGATGGGTTGACGGACGGTGAAGCGATTGATGGTCAGTGAAAGGCTTCCATAGAGGGTGTTTCAACAATTTTTAAGTCGGGGCTAATTAGGTATTTTCCCACTCTTTTAACCCTACCATGTCATTTTTACCTATTCTAAATGAGTATAAATAATTTCTAAAGATTCTAATCCACCCATTCACTCTCATTCACTCAAAACCCCAAAATATCTCCAATCTTCTTCTCCAAGTTTTCTCCTAGGACTTCAAGAGATTCAAGGGATATTCAAGATCCTAGTCTCCTCTTTCAGCTATAAAGCTAGGATTCTTCAAGGTATGTGAAGTTTAACGATTAGATTTCATTCATCCCATGGGTCCCAAAGGATTTCAAATTTTCCAATTCAATTTCTCATAAATTGCTTAGGGTTTCATGTGATTTTCGTGGGTCTTAATTGATGTTGATTTAATTGTTCAATTTTAATTTTTCTATATATGTCTTTGATTAAACTACATGATTTTCTATTGATTTTTATAAGACTTATGCATTATTCATGATTTGGCATAATGCATAAACATGACCCTTAACTTGACGTCAGTTGGCAACTATGACCTTTAACTTTGGGTGTGCACAAGTAGGTACTTAAACTTGTATAAAATTGAGCAAATGGACACATTCGTCCTACATGGCACCCTATATGGCAATTTTCTGTCCTACATGGCGTCCTATGTGTATTGTGCCATGTAGGACACTTGTGTCTACTTGTTCAATTTTATACAAGTTTAAGTGTCTACTTGTGCAAATTCAAAGTTGGAGGGCATAGTTATTCGCTAAAGCCAAGTTAAGGGTCATGCTTATGTATTATGCCTTCATGATTTTAACTATGAACTTATGAAGATATGAGTTTATGAAGAAAGTTATAGATTTGTGCATGATGATTTATGAAAGTTTATGCATGATTAATTTATGAAAAGATGTTTTATGATCTAAATAATTTTACAACTACTTATCAAGAAAACATGCATTCATTCAAAAACATTTTCAAATTGTCATTTTGAAGAGTGTCAAAAGCTCACTCTAAGTGGTAAGTTAAGCATCGATTCCATTCAAGATCAAGATATTCACCAAAAATCAAGGTGATATCTCAAAGTCAAGACTCAAGTGAAGACTCAAGAGAAGCTGCATAGATAGGAGTTTGTACTTTTATTTTCCTTTTGACTAATAGTTTTCAATTTTTTTATGTAATTAAGGATAAGAGCCGCGATCTGGAGCCTTGATGGAACCTCACTTAACTTCCAACTGATCACCTTATCTCCTTGAACTACATGTGACTTGATTCCCTTATAACCTGGGATATGTAGGATGTCCAAAACCAAGACTCGATCACATTTTTTTTTTTCAAATAAGAGTCCGGTCAAAACTTGTCGCTTTGTCTACTTCTTTGTCTGAAAACTCTTCGTGTTTCCAGTCAAAGAGGGGAAAACTGTAGATACGTAATTTTTGACCGAATATAAGATTTTACACTATTTTTATTCCTTAAATAGTTTTTTTATGTCTAAGCTATATTTTGGTTTTTGCCTTATTTTAGTAAGTTTATCGTAAAAGATTTGAAAATATTAAAAAATATATGTTTTCTTTTAATTTTAGTTTAATAATAAGCTAGTATTTCTTAATTATAATTTTAGATTAGCTATTCAATTATTATTTTATTTTTATAATTAGCTAATATTTTTATTATTATAATTTTTATATTAATTATTAAAATATAATAATAACCTTAACCCCACTACCCTTCACAATTCCCACAACCCTCACCCCAGTAGCCCCTTAATTTCCCACCCCACTACAACGTACTCCCCCACTCACAACCTATATACATACTACTACTACACACTATATTAATACATACACATGCACAACACAACAACAACAACATACCCAGTGAAATCCCACTAGGTGGGGTCTGGATACACATGCACAACACCAAAAAAAAAAAAAAAAGACTCACGTACACTTCTGCACGAAGACAAAGAAAAAAACATATTCACACTTTATTTTACCTTATTTTTTTCTTCAAAAATTCACCAACACATTCACATCTTTTTTTTCCTTTTTCATTACTATTTTCATATAAACACAATACCTATACCATCACATACAACTTACAAAAGATTTGTAGGTGTTCTAATCGAGCTTCGGTTATGATTTTGCGGTATTCAACTTTACTTTATCTCTTTAATTTATTTTGGGAATTTGATGTGATTTTATGATAAATTTCCTTATAGTCTTGTTTCATTTATAATTTGATTGAAATGAATATTGACATCTTAAGTTTATTTTGAGAGACTAAATAAACTACTCACATGATTAGTTATATTTATGTTAGTTCTTAGTGCAAATCTCTACGAGATGAATAAAATCCTATTGCTATGTAAGAATTTTATTTTTTGTTGTTATTCAATTTTGTTATGCCTAACCCACTATTTTTTATGTCATTGTTGTGGTTTAATGTTGATGTCAATTGTCTATTTTAATTTATGTATTTTTAGGATAAATGAGTCATTACCCAATAAACAAACAAATGGGTTTTGTTATTGAACTTGAATTTACTCTATTTAGGTTTGGTTGAATAATTTGATATGTAGATTAATTTAATTAAAAATATCATCAATTAATATATATAATAATGGAATGAAAATATTAGTTATCTAAAATTCACAAAAATAAGAGTAAGCGCTTTTAATACTAGATGAGTTTTAGGCATAATATTTGCTTCAATTAAGAATGTGGTTACACATCTTTTTTGAGACTTTAAAAAATAAACTCAAGGATGCGGTGACACACCTTGTCCAATAATATAGTTAACTTTCATTAATTTAAAGTAGAGACTTATAGATAAAATTATTAGGTGCAACATAAGAAGACAATTATGTCTCTAAATGTCAAGACCAAGAATGCAGTTACGCATTTAGGTTAAGACCAGACAAAAAAATGTTCAACAAATAAAAAATGCAAACAAATAATGGCATGTAATAATGTATCCAAAACAATAATTTAAGATAAGTATAAGTCAATAAAAGCGACCGTGTTAGAACCACGGGATTCGATAGATGCATAATACCTTCCCCTCGGTCAACAAAATTTCTTACTCGAATTTCTAGTTCGTAGACCAATAAAAAGTTATTTTCTTTTGATTAGGGATTTTTAAAAAAGGTGACTTGGAACACCATAACTCAATTCCAAGTGGCAACTCTAAATTAGGTGTAATTTGTTTTGATACACTATATCCAAGTGGATTCACATGTATTTCAGATATATAACAAATCTCACTCGCCTCCCTCCCATGCTTGTCACTCTCTTATGTATCTTGTATCCCAGATACGTATAGATACATGTATCTAGTGTGTAAAGGTGTACGAAATCGAACTGAATACCGAACCAAACCGTAAATCGAGTCACACAAAAAAATAACCCGACTAATGATTTGATTTGACTTGATTTGGTATTGAAAAAAAAAACCTGACTATACTTGGGTTGGTTTAATTTTAACTAAAAAAATTAACTTGAGACCAAACCAACCCGACATTATATATATATATATTTAAAATTTATTTTATACATAAAAGTATTTACTTTGATATAATTTCTAGATACTTCTTATACTTTTTCATTATTTTTATCTTTTGACATATTATTTCAAGTTTTTGAGACTTGAATTTTTGAATGGTTCCATAAAATTTATAGATAGTTATTAGTAATAAAGCTCAATTCAAAATCAAATCAATACTAATCCTAACAAAAATAATTAATCCAACACTGACAGTCACAATAATATTGAATATTTGTTTTTTAGTTTTACATTGGTTTTGACATTTAAAATACATAATCTAATTTTAATTTTTTTTAAAAATATTTAATTATGTAATTAATACTTATTAGACTTATTTTAGCATGATTTAGTACTTTTAAATTACGATCATTTTCATTATATTAATTTGTAATATTTATGTTATGCACTTTCATTTTATTTTTTTTTGGTTGAATCTTTTAGTATCATCACTCATCTCATATTTTGTGTTATTTTCTTAAGAAATACCTTATATAGTTATATTTTTGTAGAAATAAAGAAATATTTGGAGCACAAGTTAATTAGATGTTTGTATGGATACTTTATCGGAATAACCCGAAAATCCAAAAAAAATAAATATGAAAACCCCGAGGTTGAAAAACCCGAGTTTTATTAGTTTGATTTGGTTTATAAATTTAAAAATTCGACACAAATTGTTTGGTTTGGTATTTGAAAAATCCAAACCAACCCGGCAATGTACACCGTACTAGTGTGTATCTAGTGTGATTCACATGTATCTGAGATACATGATTATCTCACTGCCTCTCTTCCTATTTTAGTGTATTTGGTAACAAAAATACATGTAACTAGGTGCATCTTTCTCTATATATGATATAAAAAACTTTTAATTAGTGATACGATACGTAATTATTTGAAAGTATAGGAAAAATTATAATATGGTATGAATGTATGTGTAGTTTTTCCTCTTATTTATCATCTTTATCCCATATATGGGGATTTAAAAGTAGGAAATTTTACACAAATTTCATAGTGTTAAGAGTTAATTACATTTTATCCATATTATTTTCAAAATTACAAAAATTCCTTAAAATTGGTGGAATTTGGATACATCCAAAACATCAAGATGCATCGTGTCTCGAGTTCGAATACATCACTCAACGTCTCGATACAT
Organism: Solanum gracilifrons; assembly: GCA_029582605.1. NCBI lineage: Eukaryota > Viridiplantae > Streptophyta > Magnoliopsida > Solanales > Solanaceae > Solanum > Solanum gracilifrons. The sequence goes on from JAJOOH010072471.1 coordinate 10,664, forward strand.
CGCGTACGTCCCGATACATCGCGTAAAGTGATGTATTCGATCGATACATCGAGTAAAGTGATGTATTCGAGAATAGAAGAGAGTAGAGATTTTTGTAATTTTTTCAAAGGAAAAATTGTGCATTATAACAAACTATTAATTCAAAATAAATGTTATAGCTATAGTTTCATTTAATTCCAATTCGCAGCAAACTTTTTGTCATTCATCTCTCTCCTCTCTCTGAAATCTCGCTCGCCACTCTCCTCTTTTTCAATCATCTCTCCCTCGCCACTCTCACTTTATACAAACACATATGTATAGTTTGTGTTTGTGTTTGTATAAGCGAGAAGACTGTATATACAAATACAAATACAAATACAAATACATATCTCTCTGTCCGATACACTTATAATTATACAAATAAAAATCTTCTCATGTCAGTTCTCTTTTGTCTTTTTCTTTCTCTCGCGCTTTATACAAACACAAACTATATAAAATACAATGTATAATTTGTGTTTGTATAAAGCGAGAGATAGAGAGATTTGATATACAAAAACAAATCTTTTAACTCAATTCAATTGTATACGAATTCAAATTTTATGCATATATACAAACACAATCATAGATACATATACATAGTAGTTACATATATACAATTATCTAACTTATATACATATACAATTCACCTCTCTACACTCTTTGTCCTCTCTCGCTCACCTCTTTCCTCTTTTTCCCAATCTCACTCGCCATTCTAGCCTTACATAGAAAACACATACATATACAAACACAATTTTCATAGACAGACAAATTAGCATCCTAGTTATACAAATCACCGCGATTTATACAAATCAGATGTTCCTTAGCAAACATAACTTGGCTATGGAGCGTAAATATCAATATTGTAGCTATACAACGATAATATGATTTTTATATTTGTTATTCCTAAATTTACTTCTCTTTTTTTCAAATGATAGAAAATTTTAAAGAATATGATTAGATAAGTATATATTTTAATTATCTTTCTTAAATATATACAAGCCCATAAGCTTGATAGCCCATACAGCTCATCCTATCAATTTAGGGGGTTTCTGAATTTTAACATCTCCTAGGCTTTCGGAATTCTCTTCAGTGTGAGAAGAGTGAACCTGTGAGAGAAACGCCATGGGTAAGTACAAGCTAAGAGCTTCCATTTTCATTTTCATCATTCGCATTACATTTTGTTAATTACTGAGTGTTTTCCTCTTCTTCTTTTTTTGTAGCAAGGATCAAAGTTCACGAATTGAGGCAGAAATCCAAGGCTGATCTTTTGGGTCAGTTGAAGGATCTCAAAACTGAACTAGCTCTCCTCCGTGTTGCTAAAGTCACTGGCGGTGCCCCCAACAAGCTCTCTAAAATGTAAAATTCTATTCATTTTTTGCGTCTTGGTATTACATTAAATTAGAGACGGATCTAGAATTTGAAATTTGCGGTGGCACTATAAGAATAGCGATGAATAGATTGTAGTATTATTAATGTTAGTTATGCTGATATTAGTTACGATTATTTCTTATGCACAATTTGGTTTGATGTATTAAAAATAACATGCATTGCTTAATTTCTAGGTTTTGAGGAGTAATTGTTTCTTTAACCATGCTAATAGAGTGTATTAGGTATGCATAGGTTGAAAAAGTACATCAAGCAAGGTATTAGTAATACACAAAGTTAATAAAAGAATTTGAAACCAGTTGATGCAGAGTATAAATATCCATACATCAACAGTTGGTTATCGTCACAGAGGGGATCTATAGTTTGAAATCAGTAGGTGTAGAGTAGGACTGCCCATGCTATTCTTTTACAACAACTCAGTAAAAATCTCTGTTTTATAAAAATATCAACTATATAGAGTTGAATTGACTGAGTTGAGCTTAAATGGAACCTCATGAACAGGGTGAAAACTTATCCGTATTGGGTGTTTTCACCAATTCAATACATCTATGCCATATGTTTGTACATAGACTTTTTTACTTGACCATGATTAATCAACATGTATTTTTACTCTATTAAATCACTTAACCATGGTAAGTTGTATTGGTTTGATGAAAACACTTGGTGTGGATCATGAACAGTGAGGTCTCACATAGTCGTCCCCAGTTTGGTCAGTTTGGTTGGATAGAGCCTTAGTTGTCTTTTATATGGATATACATAGTTGAACTTAAAGTGGTGGGTGTGCACTTGCTTCCACAAAGCTGCATCTGTCCATGTTGACATATATGTGAAACTGACTCACTTATTGAAATGGTTCACCTTTTTTTAATGCAGAAAGGTGGTAAGGCTGTCAGTAGCACAGGTGTTGACGGTGATATCGCAGAGGCAGAAGTCAGCACTAAGAGAAGCATACAAGAATAAGAAGTACTTGCCTCTCGACCTTCGTCCCAAGAAGACCAGAGCTATCCGTAGACGTCTTACAAAGCACCAAGTAATTGAATCCTGACCCTGATTCTTATGGATTTGATGTTAATTTTTAAATAATTGAAAGAGCTATATAATGATTTGCCATTGTAGACGTAAAAGTATTGCTTTCTTTTGTGTTGTTTGGTGTAGTTTGTTAGTTTTGTACTCGGTTCTTTAAATGTGATGCAAAATTTTGAATTTGTTATTATTAGTGGCACTATATTCTTTTTCCAGCGTGTCACAGTTATATGCCACTAAGTTATCCTTAAAAGACAAAATTTTGTATTAGAAGGAATTTGGCTTGGATAAAGTGGAATGGATATAAAGGATTCATATAGCCGAACCCAACTAGATTGGAATTGAAGTGTAGTTTATCAAAATGTTGCATAGTATCTCTATGGGGTTGTTTGGTTGGGAAATGTGTATTGCTTTGCCGCTCGAAAGTAAAATGTTGTGCTCATTTGTTACCATGTTGCATTTAAATGTTTACTGGCATTAGACTGCTTCCTTCTTTTGAAGGAGGGAAAGATTGTGTTTCCGATCAATGATCTTCCCGTGGTATTTAGATCCAACTATTTGGGGAACTGCACAACCCAATCTCTCATCTTGCATATACATGTTAAATGCCTAAAAAGGTTTGAAGTATGTTGACATTTGCATGTCAGTTACCCTCTTTGCAATATTACACAAAGCAGATTGCTGGTAATAGGTAAATGCAAGGAGAGGGAAGAAATAGAACACATAAACGTTCATTTTATTCCATTTAGCTCCGAATTATGTTGTCTATTCGCCGGTGCTTATTCTGTTGTACTCACAATTTGGAAGTAAAATTGGTTAACCTCTCGGCTCTCTGTATACTGCCTAATTCTGGAAGTAAATGTTTAGCTTTTGTGTGTGTATATATGCCGAGCTCATTCAGCATTATTAGCTTAGCACCTAACACAAACTTCCACCAGTCTACAGCTGTACCGATCGCCCTCACCCCAACAAGCACAAATAACACCTGAAGGGTTCTTGTTAAGGATTTCGTTGCCTTAATATGACAATTCTCATTTCGCTGGCTAGTTTTGCCTGGATTTTTTGGGGGTAAATACTTATTCAAGTTACATTAGAATAGTCCACTATCAGCATAAGCACTTGCTTTTGCTTTTGGAGTATGTATTCAGCTGAGACTGCTAAATTCAGATATCATGTTTTTTTGGGCACGTCTTTTGTGTTTTCTTCTAAACTCACTTCTGACTCGTGGTTCTTGCTCTTGAATTAACAACTTGTGTGTACTTAACATGTAGGCATCTTTGAAGACGGAAAGAGAGAAGAAGAAAGAGATGTACTATCCATTGAGAAAGTATGCTATTAAGGTTTAAATATCCGACTTAGATAGTCATTGTGATGTTAGAACTAGTACGAGCTGAGCAAAGCAGAGTTACATTTTCGCTACTGAGTAGTTATATTTTCCATCGTCATTCCTGTTATTGTATTGTGAAGCGGAAACTTTTGTTTATTTTCTCATGTTTCAGTGAAGGTTCTTCAGCTTTTACAAGTATAATGTTCATGTCAAAATATTTGTCTTCGTGTATGCGATGTGATATGTTCTGCAAAATCCAAGTATAAAATTCATGAAATGCTATCATATAGGATAAAATTCTGCTGGATTTATCAAAATCATCTCTAATTGATTTATGAGAGAAGTATCAAAATTAATATGGTGAAATGTAAACCTTGTGTGAAAAGTTCAATGATTCTTCTTAAAGATTCATTAGATGAAAGAATTTCAGTTATGTATGTTCCATTTATATTTATATAAAATTAGCCAAGGTGATTAACTCTGCTATTTCTTTGTATGAATTTTGACTTTGGATTAAAAAGGCTTTTAGGAAAAGGTTGGGAAAAAAAAAAATAGGGATTATTTAAGGAGGTTGTCATTCCTATTTAAAAGGTGAAGGGGTATTATTTCCCACCCTTAAAGGTTAAGGAGGTAAAATAAGTTTAACTATTTAAAAAATAATGACATATGTTTGGATTAGTTTATGAGCACCTCAACTACTCTATTGAACATAGGTGTGTTTGGTATGAGGGTAAAATATTTTCTTGCAAAATAAGTGCTTATCTTACTTATTTTATGTTGTTTGATTAGTAAGACAAATATATTGTTTCAAGAGAATTTAGGTATAATCTCGATAAATACTATAACACCAGAATCTGAATCCTCACCCTTTAAGGTGGACCCGGGTGGGGAGTTGGATACCAGATCAGGGTCAGGAGTTTGGCTCCTAGTTAGGTTCAGGGTCGAGAGTTCGATCCAGGATCAGGGTCCTGACCTCGACTTAGGACCCGACTCCCAACCTTGAGCTAGGATCCAACTCTTGACCCGGGACTCAAATTTCGATCCTAACCCAATAAAAAACTACTCCTGACCTCAACACATGATTCGACTCCCGAACCTGACCCAAGACTCAACCCCAGCCCTGATCGAGGTCGAGAAAAAGAACATTGGTAGTAGTTAGGTCTCAAGACCCGAATCACATTCGAGAGTTGGGTTCTGGGTCGAGATTGAAGTCAATTCCAGGTTAGAGATCGGGTCTTGGTTTGAGATTTGATTTTAAGACCAGGTCTAGTTGTAAGTTTTAGAAAATATTTTCCCTACTTTATAAAAGGAAAATCATTTTTCTCAAATTCAAGAAAAATAAATTCATTTAAAAATATTAAGCTAATCAAACATAAAAAAAAATTGAAAAATATTTTCCATCCTACAAAACACACCTAGATGTTACCTTCGAATATTACAAGTTGACAAACATGGAGTAGCAAAATATCACTATCATACTTAATTACTCCAACAAGAATTACCTCAAACTCAATTATGCATAGACGCGGTTATAACTACTTGGTCCATGGCGTGATGACACTCCCCAAATCTATAAGAAAGCTAAAAAAAAAAAGAAGATAAAGTTCTAAATTTTAAAAAATTAAAATATTGTTTTCTCATGAAATTTGATCAATTTTTGAAAATTTATCTCTAGTTTTCAAGGTGAAATTTCACTTTCACTAACAAAATTTAATTTTTTTCCCCTAAATAAAATAGATGTTTAGAACCTTCCGGGTGGCCCAGTAGTTTGGGCTTGGAACTTCCATATTGGAGGTCTCAAGTTCGAACAAAAGTAAGGAATTTGTTTTCTGGGTCAAGTTCGTCGCATCGGGCTTATCTAGTATGGGTTACCTCACATGTGTGATTTGCGAGTTATTGTATAGGAGCAGGTAGCGAGTTATTATATAGGAGCAGCCAAGCAAGTGACTCCAGATTTCCCTCGTCATGAAAAAATATTCAGAAACAAACTTCAAATTTCAAAAATTATTTTTCTAAAACTCATTTTGGTTCAAATTTTAATTAAATCTATGACTAAATTCTAGCTTATTAAAGTATAACATGGTCCATTAGGCTTAAAATTTCCGAGTGGAAAAAGTCTCATGTCATAACAAAATATATGCTTTGAAGTGGTCTAATACTTAACTTCACGTGTCAAATTATACTATAGTATTAGACCAAATAAATTTATATTATAGCTAGTACACATCAAACCACGCTGTATTACATAATTCTATAATTAATTGTAGAAGAAATAATATATGACTCCTCTTATAGTTAGTTAGGGCTACACCATACTGACCACAAGTTAGGAATAAGAGTATATTCAAATACTAATAAGAATAGTATACTAATATTTTTAGTTCAAGAATTTTGAATTATCTAAAAGGAATACTACAAATAATATTTTCCTATCCATCCAAAGAAAGCATTCAAGAATAAAATAATAATGTATCATATAAAATTTGACTCTTGAACTATATAAGGGTAACACTTAGACCTTGATACTCTTGAACTAACCACCTCTAATTTCTATGATACTTTTTTTTTTGTGATGAACGTACCTTACAAAAAGGATGACTTTTAAGCAATAACAAGATCAAATGGATAAATTGATCCAGATTGTCAACTAGTTGTCTCATTTTCATTGTCCAATGGAAGCATCTTTGCCAATGACTCAATAAGTTGCTGTATTTTTTGCATGTACATATCCTCGATGCCATTTTTTGAGTTTGTTGACTTGCTCTCTATTCTTCAAAGAAAAATAGGAAATTATAAAAATGTAAGTCGATTTTCATGGTTTTACGGCTTTAGCGGAGTTAGGACTAATAGAGGGAAAATATATAATTACTCTTATATATTATGGTAAATATTAAATGAGTCTAACATACCTAGAATAAAAAAGTAACTATAGTAACTCTTAATGGGTTAATGGTTTACCTGATAAGGAAATTGAACAATTCGCCCCCACATCAATAAGCGGTTAATTATAAGATTTCAATCCGTTCCCAAACTGTTTATTCGATAACTCAGTACCAATAAGTCGATTTTGCTAACTTATCGGTTACAGTTTGATTCCGAACATCCCTAATTTCTAATAGTACAAGAATATATTTGATCCTTTTTCCGTTATTTTTATTACAAAAGTAGCAATTATCTTAATTAATATGGCTTAATACTATAACGATTTACTTTTCGTATAGATTAAAAACTTTCTCCATCATGTTTATACATTAAAAACCAAATGGATCTAAAAACCCCTACTTTAAAGGACCATTTCACACCAATCTTACAAGAAACTCTCTTCATTTTAATTTGTATTTCTAGAATATTACTCTTAAAGGATTTTTGACACACTCCAAGTCTAATTTTCACACATTTGTACTATTAATGACTGCCTAAAATAAGATGATTCTCAAATTGACAGCCATAATGTAACAAACAGCTTACCTTTTTAGCAAGTTATTTATGTCAATCTGCACATCGAGTGGGAAATTTTAAAAAAAAAGTTATGTACATAAAAAAAAAAAATAGTAGGATCCTAATTATATTGATCAAATAATTAATTTCAGTGTGAATTCAAATCTCGATTTCCAAATATATGTAGCTAGCTTTTGATTAAGATTTTGAAAATTTATCTTCAATTTTATGTATGACCATGAAATTTGATTAAATTTTAAAAATTTGATCTTCAAATATTTTCATATTCCTAAAAACGGTTTGACTTCCACTCATGGACGGAGCCACCTTAGGTGAAGGATGGTCTGGTGCTTGTCCTTCGCTGTATAATTATGTGGTGTAAATAGCTACTTAAATGTTAGGTATTATGAGTACAGATATAATTTTTTGCACATCTTTAACACAACTGGGAAGAAAATTTGCACTTCCTTTGCTAAATTCCTTCCTCTGCCACTACTTGTACTCAAAAACTTCAAATCTTTTCAAAATATAATGCATGTCCAAACACAACGTCAAATTTCAAAAATAGCAACTTCAATAACTCAAATTTTTAATTTTCAACTTTAGAATCTATGATCAAACGAGAACGTAATATTTGGAAACATTTGCTTAAAAAAATAAAAATAACTTTTTTTTGGCATTTTTAACATCATGATTCCGCGTTAATATTGATAACATCATGACTCTTTGACCTAGTTTCCAAACCTCCATACTATGAGTATCATAGCAAAAACAATGCAATTTCATTGGCATTTGGCTCCACATGACAACAAATTTTGCCTCTTTTTAGACATAAGATAGGTCAATTGGAATTGTCACACTCAATTTCCTTAAATATTATTTTGACGAGTTAAAAGATCATTGTAATCTTCATAAAAGAGCAATTGGGTCGGCAATATCCTCAACCATTAAATCCAAATTATATTCTTGTCCAAAGAAAAAATATAAATATAATAATAATAATAATAATAATAATAATAGTATTTTTGTATAATTTTATAAACGAGCTTCAAGAATATAATGTATATGTAGATATCTTCTTCTTTTTTTAATTTTCATGGGATAAAAAAACTGTTTTCAATACCTTTTGCGATGAAAATACTTTTCAGAACAGTCTAAAGAAATACAAGAATTAAAATATTGAAGGGAAAAAAAATATACTAATTAGTAAAATAGTAAGATATCCAAAGAAGACTAAATAATAATAATAATAATAATAATAATAATAATAATAATAATAATAATAACTGCTTTTAATGTGCCAATGGGGCAATTCGATGGCATCATATACTCTATCTAATAAATCTTTCTTATTAGGAATGGGATACCTGATGCATCTAAATGCTTTATTAAGCGGTTTATAATTTATTACCAATCTGGGAGCTCCTCTTTCCTGCTCTGCATGCTTATTAACATAGAATGTTGTGCATGACCAAGGTGATTTGGAATGCTTTATTAAGCCTTTTTGTAGTAAAGAATTAATTTCCTTTTTGCACAACTCCAAATATTCTGAGTTCATTTGACAAGGCATTGCCTTGGTAGGAATATTAGTTTCATCAAAATCATCTTCATATGGAAGATTATCAACATGCTTCTTCATGTTCCAAAAAGCATTAGGATGATCTCCACATATATCAAGAGAGAATTGATTTGTTAAAATAGCAATCTTTTCCTGTAATTTAGGATTTTGTAAAATATGATCGACTTCAATGCTATTGATTTCTTGCTTTAAAAAGTTGACCTGATTATTTTTC
>JAJOOH010072476.1:0-24158 GCA_029582605.1 Solanum gracilifrons
CATTTATGTCAATCTTATCCGCAAAGTTTCGAGGTATAAAAAAAAATGTAGCAAAGATTGATCATCCTCAATTTTAAACTCAATGAACCTTGTATGGTTACCTTGAATCGAACAAGGATATTTTTCCGAAATATCCATTTGAATATTTTCACTAGTTGTACCCATTTTCTCATGCAATAATTCAACCAATTCAACATACTTCATTGAAGTATACATGCTAATAATCATTCTTGCACATTCAGTATACCTGAATCAGTTCATTTCAGTAATTATTTCGCCACCCCAATACAAAGCAACCATCACATTATGTTCAAAATTCGCCATTTTTATTCCTACACATAAAAATAAATCATCTTTTTAATTAATAAATTAGAAAAATAATTTGAAAGCTATGGTAAAATAATAACATAATATGATATATTGACTTGACTTATTTAATTCATACCTTTGTGAATATTGTTTCAAAATTGGGCTACACAAACAAAAGCTTGACTGAATATTGTTGGAATGTGTTGTGTTACAACAAGGTTTATTTTATAACCATATGTGTGGTCAGTTTAAAAAATGAAAAAGTTGACTTTAACACAGTGTCGTAATTGATAGTCACGATTTAATGTAAAAACGTGATCTACAGTAACGTTTTATGATCTGTAAGATTCCAACATAGTAGGATTTGATTCTTAATTTGCAGAATTCGATGGCCCGTGATTAAATCTACATAAAACGTTACTGACAGTCACGTTTAATATATAAAATGTGACTGCCAGTAACGTTTTATAATCTGTAAAATTTGCAGGATTCGATTCTTTAATTGCAAAGCCCGTGACTCTCACTTTAACTGTAAAACGTGATCTACAGTAACGAAATATAAAACGTTACTTTGAGTAACGTTTTAGCTCTAAAATGTGATTCAAGATAACGAAGTATAAAACGTTATTGATAATAACGTTTTATTTCTGTTTGCTCCGTGAACTTTTGCCTTTTTCCCATTAAATTTTTTAAAATAAAATAAAGTATAAAACGTTACTGTGAATCACGTTTATACTAGTTTTGTAAAAAAAAATTAAAACATACTATTTTGGTGAATTGATTTAAACAATGACTTATTTTGGTCAAAACTTCCAAGTTACACATCCAAAGTTGAAGGGCATAAGTGTGAAATGAAGTCAAGTTAAATGACACATTTATGTATTATGCATATATGTAAGTATAGAATTGTGTATAACATGTGATTATATACACTTTTACACTGTCATACAAAATTATGCATACACAAAAATCGAGTTTCATTTTCTACGAACTTTCGACTTCGAAAATTCATCCGAAAAGAGTTAACTTTTCATTAAATAGCTTCAAAATTCTTACTAACTTCGAAATGATATCCTTAACGAATCTCAATCATTAATTTGTCAAAAATTTAAACAAATCACAAAATTCAACGAATTTTTAATCTTTTAAAAATCCCCAATAGAATTTTTATTTGTTCACTGAAACATAAGAATTATTTGTGAGTACAGGTCACAGTTTGATAAGAATTCACATACTTGACCTTTCACAAAAAAGTGGTGATTTGCATGAACTCTTGATGAGGGTAATAGTTGTTAAACTGAATGTCAATTTTAAATATGGATTAAAGTAAATAAATATTTTTTTTCTCAAATATCATACCGTGGTAAAAATCCCTTTTATAAGTCGCAAGGGAGTCGTTCGTATCCATTCATCGACATCCTTAATTATATACTGTACATTATATATATTGTATGATATACATAAAATATACATGGTCATAATGAGAATTCGTGTAATAGACTATAACTAGTAAGACGACGAAGTTAAATATCATTGCAACGTACATAGACACTAAATATTACTCAAAAGCAAAGTTATATATATTTCATATCTTGCTAGTCATTTTACTAACAATATAATAATACACACTAATAATACAAAGGAGAAAAGATCATTAATGTATACACACATAAAATATTACTACTAGCTAGCTAGTGATTAGGTCACATATGATAAGGCATATTGTACAGGTTATTAACCCATTCCAATCCTTCATGACTAGGCCCATAAAAACTATTATCAAACCCAAACTCCCCTAGAAAAGGAGGATCCATGGCTGCTTCCATTGAGAGTGATGAAGTTGTTGGGCTATTGATCGAAACGCCGTCGGATCGCTCTGTCAATAGCCGTTGTATCTCCTTCTCCGCTTCACACATCTGTTCCTTTAGCTTCAATACCTGTACCAAAAGATTGCCTCGTTTAGGATTTAACATATATACAGTGACGATCTACTGTAAGAAATTGAAAGTGTAAAGATTTTAATATAGTTTGATCTAACTGGACATGTAATTTAAGCGAATTTTGAATATAAGGATGAATATTAAGTTAAAATATTTGCATCCCCTAACTTAAACTTTTTAAAAATTACTTCTCATGACAATAAGTACGTTATTCGATTAGATTGGATTTCAAAATGTGGCACGTCCACGTGTGCAGAAAGAGCATATTGGCATGTGCAAGAGGGCCTGTACTTGGCTAGTCTTAAAGAATAGTGTACGGATAATTAAATTAATGAGGTCGTAAAATAGATATCGAATACTGAATGGAAAAAAATATTTTTATTTTTGAACCTTACAATTTATTTGACGTTGTTTTAATTTTAACAATTTTCAAGTAATATATTAAATTGTTTAAATTTTAATTTTAATGTGACGTTCTTTTTTAATCAAATTATATTCTACTTTCACCGTTACTAATATAACATAAAATCAAAATTAAATTAGCATTTTATATTTTGCATTAAATCAAATAATACCATATTTAAAATGGAGTATACTTTTAGGACCACATAAACGTTTCTTATTAATCTCTAGTAAGTCTTATTTATCCAACTAATCTCTTGTACTTAGTTTTCCCAACATGAATAATTATCTATCTTTTAGGTGATATGATTTATTCTTTTTGTCTATAGTCATAAAACTCGAAATAAAAAGAGAGTAAAAAATCCACGGACCTCATTTTCAAGACGACATTTGTCAACAATATTAGTCTCATGTTCATTCTTCAACTTAGAGTATTCTTCCTCTAACTTCTTGCTCTTCCATCGAGCCCTTCTGTTTTGGAACCACACAGTTACTTGCCTCGGGTCTAGTCCTAGCTCCGAGGCAAGTTTGTCTTTCCTCTCCGACTCCAATTTGTGTTCATGTCCAAAACTTTGTTCGAGCAAATTCACTTGTTCGTCACTTAGTTTCCTCTTCCTCATCATCATCATCATCATCGCCCCGTTTACATCATTTCCTTTGTTCTTCTTTCTTCTACTCCTCTTCGGTTTACTCTCTCCTGTAATTTATATACACTGATAGTATAAAAAATCAATCTCTTCAACTTAACTTGTTGTATATAACTAATAATCTCACTTTTTAGCCATCGTTTCATCTATAGTTAATTACCTTTTAGGTGATATTGTCAAGAGTACAAAAATTAAAATCAAGTCATGACAATATTTTTATGACTTCTAAGTAATTTGTATTGACGATACTATCAGATCATCTAAATGATATATTCATATAACTATTCGTTACAAAATGGAATTAATAACTTGAAAAATAAGACGGATTATCTAGAAGGATGAGTTGAAGTAACATGAGTGTTACCTATATTGTGTATAAAGTTAAATTCTAAAGAGAAAGTAGTTATGGTACTAACCTTGCTGAGTTAACTGTTGAGTATAGATACCAGAATAGTACTGAGAAATGTGTAACATTTGATCATCATTATTCATGTTACTTTTTTGCTTTTTGATGCAAAAATGAAAGTGTATAAATGTGAGAAAGAGTACAGCAGTGAGGACTTTTAGTTTTAGTTATTATTAAAGCTAGTTGTGGAGTGATGTAGAGAATAAGGTGTTTGTTGTCTAATTAAGACTTTGGGAGAGTATAGACCTCATGTGACATTATTTATAAAGGTAGCCCCTCTCAAATGAACCTCACTTCTTCTAACAAATATCCATATTGCCATCTCACTAATGGTTCCAAGTGTATCCGAGGTGTCAGATGGACAGGTTGGATTCAATTTAAGCAAGTTAAAAAGAATTAAGTTAATAAAAAGACAAATTATTGATCCGTTCAAAAGTTATATAAAATTATACGTTTTGCTCTTTTAATGAGTTAGACCAGTATTTCTCTCTCTTTTAAATGGACTAATCTTTAATTTTTGCCCTTTAGCAACTTATGACCACAACAAAAATAACGTTTAGCGGCAATAGATATATATCCACATTAACAAAGAATGTTAAAGTTTTTACTGACATTAATTAATTGGCATTGGACTCAATGTCCCTATAGGCTCTAGTGACACCTCTAAAAATATATATATTTAACAGTAATTAAACTATTTTTATAAAGATCATTTTTTATATAGTGCATGCGGCCTAGTGGGACATTAGTGATATACAAACTGAAGTAATATTTGGGCATAACTTGTGGGATGTTATCATATCAAAATATAAATTTACGTCTCACGAAAAAAATTATTTGTTGAATAAAAATTAAAGACCAGCACAAAATAGGGGGAAATGTGCAAATGACCTCAAAAAGTTACTTGGATTGAAATGAGCTAAAAACGAGTCTTAACACATAACCCGTCCAATTTTTATTGAGTTTTAATCGTTTATTTTTTCTTATATAATTTTTAGTACCTAATAAATTATTGTTTTTCTTTATTATATAGTTCGTGGATCAATTTAAACTAGGTATCAATTCAGATTATTTTTTTAATTAAGAATCAATAATCAACCCAAACTTAAATGAATTGGACGAATTATATATTTAATTTATTTTTTATTAATAATTAATAACCAACCCAAATTTAAATAAACTAAACAAATAATATTTTTATAGACTAATTTTATCACATCTATATAATTCTACTTATCCAAACAACAACGATGAGATAAAATTGTTAAATTGGGGAATTTGATATGAGAACTTTCATGGAATCACTTTTTTGGCTGATTAGGTGGAGGTAGCATACCGATTATTCATTTAAATTCAATACTTTTAATGTGAAATGTAATTTATATATAAATATTATTTTAAAAATTGTAAAAAGCAATAGATATAATCTTTAATATAATATCAAAGTATCATGAATTTAAATTATATTTGCAAGATATTTTCACTTGTTAAATTATATTTGCAAGATTTTGCTAGCTTTGGCTTTAATTTATGTTAGTTATGTATAGGAGGTTTCTTATCTTGTTTTTTTTTTGTTTCTCACTTGGTGTTCGGAGTCCATATTAGAGCCTTGACTAAATTCAAATCGCGCACGACAGGACCCATTCGGGGATGGTGCTCTCAACAGGATTTTCTCTATACCTAGGAGCACTCCCACCAATGCACCACAATCCATGTTGGTTTCTTATCTTGTTTTGCTTGAATCAACATACCCATAGTGTAATTAAAAATTAAAGGATATTTATTTAGAGTCTTGCTTTAAAAAGGACACTTTTTGAGAATCATATACTAAAATATTATTAAAACGATGCTTGAGATGGATTCAAGACAGTGCAGACAGTTGGACCCAGTGTGTGTGTATATATATATATATATATATATATAAATATATATATATAGTGATAACGTGATATATGATCTGATAAAAATAGTACTCCATTTAGAATAATAAGTTAAGTTTTAGTACTAATCAATCATGTAAATAATCTTTACATGGACAATTATTAGCTAGGGAACCGTTAAGATGTCAATGAGAGGATAAGAATCAAGTGATTATGAAAACTACGATAAATAAAATATTAGCCACAATAATATAATTATCATTTTATTATATTTAGGGACAATAATAAATATGAATATTTCTAATCAATATTTCCTATAAATGTCGTTAAATATTTTTCTGACGATAAATATTATTGCTAAAAGAAAAATTTATTGCCACTAAATATTTTTAGTCGGGGTGGAATGTCATATGAATTTCTTGCTTCTTAATCTTGAAAGTATAGCTAAGCATGTGAGTTTCTGACTATCATCTAATCCCTTTATCCACTGCTGCTTAAATTTACATGGCTTTTTGCTTTTTTTGATAACGACTTGCATAAACCATATTATACCTAGGAAGCTGGATAAAGTTGGTCAAAAAAAGAGCACTACTCCATCAAATTAAAGAGGGTAACAAATTTTGTTTTTTTGGCATGTCAGTTTAGATTTGTATCGAAAAATCTTATTAACATTTTGTATATGAGATTTAAAATAGATAAATATTTACCATTTCACGATAATTCTAATTTTTTTATACAGAAGGTAATAAATACTATAACCTACAACTACAAGTAACTAACTTACGTAACGACATCCTTAGACAAAGCTAAAATTCAACACAATCATATTAGGACTATTAAAGTCAGGTCAATTTCAAGCATCGAGAGGGTAGATGTCACTGTGAAAAAACAAGTTTTTTCTATCGCGAATTAGTGAAAAATTTGTGTTATAAAATATGATATTTTCACTTATTTTCTACCGGACCAACTCGCTTGAAAAATGTATGGTTCACTTAAATAGTGAGAAACTTTATGATTTTTCCATATGATGATTTTTTCTTTTCTCACTAGTTCAATCAAAATATCAGTCAGAATAACCACCAAACATTTTCACTACAAAATTTCAATGAAACTTTCAGTTTATTGCATCTAACATATACGTAATTATTTTGTTCATGTATTGAAAAATAACTCAATTATGCTATACTATACTATAGTACTATACTATATCATAAAAAATTGCAGCACATAAATACTAAATATGGTCCTAGATAACACAAGCAGGCCCGTTGCCATATATGAATGAAATTATCATGTAAATATAATATAGTCACCTCGTGAGTAACTGATTTTATAATATATAGTTATAATGTACGAAATTATAATTGGGAACAAACAGGGGCGGACCTTAGAGGTTGCCGAGGGGATCACCCGAACCCTCTCGGCCAAAAATTATTATATATTTAAGATATTTAAAAAAAAAATTATATCTATATATTGATTTTGAACCTCTTAAATATAAAATTAGAGATTAACTTAGTGGTTGAGGGGTTCAAAATTAACCTAGAGGTTCCAAGTTTGAATCTTGCGCACTATTTTTTTTTTTCCAAACCTCCTTAATGAAAATCCTGGATCCGCCACTCGGAACAAAAGCAAAAAGCTACATAGTAACGAGCTAGAGTGTATAGAGGGGGTAATGTGGCATTAATATAGCCACGGGACACACGTATTTTTAAATAAGTTGTCATTTATTAATAGCTATGGATAGAGGGCAGAGGCTAAATATGAAACAAAGCAGGGTCAATTTTGGTGAACAGAAAAAAACAAAATAAATAAAAGCTCTTGTAAATAAAAGAAATAGAAGCAAATTAATAATGCTGTATTCAAAGATGTAATGGAATAGTATAGGTTCTTCAAGTCTAAAATACAAACAATTTTATCAATTCTCATATCGATTTAATGTGATCGTGTCGTCACTATTTTTCTTTCTTTCTTAGTTGTGTTTATTTATTATTTAATAATCTTATTTTATTATTGACCTACATTTTTTAAGTAGTTGATCTAATATACCCATACTCTACTTTTCTTGTAGATTGATCCTTCAAATTATTGATATGTAACATTTTATAATAATGAAAAATGATACAATCTATCCAAAAAAAAAAAATTCATTAATAAAATAGTAAAATACGATATTATACATTATAAAGCAATTTGTAACAATCATTCAAACAAGATACTCCCTTCGTCCCTATTTATTTGTCAAATTTTAACTTGACACGCTTATTAAGAAAATAATAATTGATACAATAATCTTACCATGTTACGTCTATTTACTAACCGTTGAAAGTAATATAAAAGCTTTGGAATTGGAGGAGGAAGTTATAGTAGTTGTCCAATTAGGTGAATTTTCCCCACTATTTATGGCTAATTAGTAGTCAAGCCGCCACCCATTAGCTTAGATTAGTTTAGCTACAGTAATACCTGGGAGGTTTCTATTGGTGACATGTGCGGGTTGATATAAGTTGGCGATAAAATTAGCTCGTGAAATTATAATTCGTTTAAATTTGATTGGATTATTGATTCGCTTATCTATGTATATAGTTATGACTTAAAAAATATTACTCCCTCTAACTCAATTTTTATGGCATTGTTAAAATTTTGAGATTCAAACTTCTAAATTTTGATCGAAATTCACATATGAAAACTTCATTTTTTAAAAATAAAAGTTATATATTTAAAAATTACGTATAAAGTATTATAAATCACAGTAATTAACAATTAAAAATATTTAAAATACATATTGTAACACCCCAGAAAATTTTCGAACTAAGACTCGAACCGTTCTTCGTAGTGAGTGAGATTTTACCAAGGAATTAAAAATTTCTCAAGTGTTAAGGTCATTAGATGTAGCACCTTGAGTTCGAAAAAGAATTAAATTGGAAATAGCAAAATCTGAAATTTTGCAAGTTAAGCTAAGTATGAGTTTTGAGTTGACTTCAAACGACTATAACTCCTAGTTCAGGATGATTTAGGTGTGCTACCAGATACCGTAGGAAATACCTTTGAATTATCTTTCCAACGCCGCCGAGTTTGCTAAGTTTCGAGGTCGGATGAGTGAGATATGACCTTTTGAAGTTAGGCTGTCCAGTTAAGGAAAGTTAGCCGGAAATAGTAAGGGGTATTTTGGTCTTTTCCTTACCCAAACAGACTTGATTCGTTTTTAGTAATATTTTAGAGGTCTAATCCTATTAGGTTCAGTTTTATAATCCTAGTTTATGCCTAGGGTTTTAGTTGAGAGTTCAAGAAGAGAAAAGAAGAGAAAAGAGGAGAAAAGAGGAGAGGATCAAGCGTTCGTCGAGATTCTTGCGTCTTGTTACGGATTTTCGCAATGGATTTGATCCCTAAGAGGTATGTAAGCTTACATAGTGTTGGGTTTGTTCACCCACACGCCAAACATGTTGTTTTCAGCTCAAAATTTCATTCTTGAAGTTGAAAGATTTGAGTTCTTGATCAGTTCTTGATAGGTGTTCTTGAAGTTCATTCTAAATCTTGTTGTGTTGGTTTTGGATGATTTCTTGAGATCAAAGTGAGTTTTTTAATGGATGTATTGAGTAGATTAGAGTGTATTTATGTTAAGTAATCAATTCTAAGTGATTGGGGAAGAAACTATTCGATTCTAGGCGAATAGGGTGAGAAAACGAGAAAAGAAACTTGTTGAATTTTCTGGGTTGGGGCCTGGTGTGATGCGCCTGCCAGAGCACCCCAAACCCACCTTTGAAGTTTAGGGGCTGGCGCCCCGCGCCACCCATAGCGTCAGCGTCGCCTGCCCCATCCAGTTTGTCGTCGATTGCCCCGTTTGAGTTCGTTTAAAGTGCACCTTCACTCCTTTTCGATTCTAACTACTCTAAGCTACTTCTAAACATCTAAAATCATTCCTAACATGATCATAAACTTGAATTCATAATTCAAATTCAAGGTATAGTTAAGAGTTAAGTTTTGAGAATTATTTCGAACATTCTAAGAAAGTCCCTTCGAGTTCTTTTGAGGAGCCTTCTACAACTTCTAGTAACTTGTTTCAAGACTCGAGCAAGTGAGTATGAGGATGAGGAGAATGTATTCATGAATCTACTTTGTCATCATGAGATCCTTCATATCATGAACCAAAACTCTTGAATTCATAATTCACACTCAAGAGAGAGTTAAGAGTAGAGTTCAAGAAAGCCTTTGAGTTCAATTGTGAATCCTTTGAGATCAACTATCGATTTGAACTAAGTTTTGAGGAAGTAATTCAGAGAATGAGAAGAGTTGTATCATGAGTTCCATAATGTTATGTAGACCTACGAGTCAAGTCGTTCAAGCCATTAAATTCCGCATGAACTCCAGAAGTTGAGTATCTATGAGAAGAGAAATATCTTCAGATCCTAAGTCTTAAGTATTGAGTTTCTAACCCATTTGAGATTACATTCCTAATCATGGGACTATTACCTATTACCCATGAAGTCCATGAGTTGAGTTATTCACGCCCATAATTCCGCATGAACATTATAAGTCGAACAATCTTGAGATGAGAAGTATATTTGAGTCCTTGAGTTGAGTAGTTCATGCTCATAATTCCGCATGAACCCTCCAAGTTGAGCATTCTTGAAGTGAGTAGTATTATTAAAGTTTTTGAGTTCCAAGTATTGAGTTCTATCTATGGTTATTGAAAACCTTGCATTGAGTCGTTCATGTCCATAATTCGGCATGAACCATATTTTAAGAAGTCTT
Source organism: Solanum gracilifrons (assembly GCA_029582605.1). NCBI lineage: Eukaryota > Viridiplantae > Streptophyta > Magnoliopsida > Solanales > Solanaceae > Solanum > Solanum gracilifrons. The sequence continues at coordinate 10,334 of JAJOOH010072476.1, forward strand.
TTACAAATGTTTAAACTTTGTTTTAAGATTTAAGCTTTGAAGTTAAGTAAAGAGTAAGAGTAAAGTCTTTTATAAACGTTTTAACTTCGTTTTAAGACTGAAAGTTTCAAGTTAAGCAAAGAGTAAAGAGTTGAGTCCATTTCAAGTTAAGCAAAGAGTAAAGAGTTGAGTCCATTTCTCAAAAAGCTATAAGGGAACTAAGTATTCCCAAAGAGTTTATAAATGTTTTCACATTTGAGCAAGAAAAGGGAACATTGATTCCAAGAGAGCTTTTAAGCTAAGTTTTGAGTAATTATCTCAATTCAAAGAAAGAGTTTTGTTTTTACAAACATATGAGCTAAGTACGTTTTGGGAGTAGTATTGAGCACCGATATGGGGATGCGAGTTCAGATAACTCAAGTCTCCATAAAATATGTAGCCATCATGGGTATTAATGGGTCATACTTTTTAGATGATCACATAAGTTAAGCTAGTGGATCCACTAAGTTAAAGCGTTCTATATGACGGCAAAGTATAAGACAGTTCTGACAGCGTGAGAAAGATGTTGTATCACCACTTAGGCTCATAGTGGTGGTTGTCGGTTAGAGAATCTCCCACAGAAACTATATTACTTTATTATATAAGTAAAGTTGAGTTTGTTATTGCATTTTTTTTAACGAACTAAGTTGTTTTTACTGTTTTATAAAGCTTTCCATAAATTGCATGTGTATTGTTGCTTTATATTGAATTGAGTACCTAGAGTCGAATATCATATCTTTGAGTTAAGTATCTAATCTCTGAGTTGAGTATGTTATCCTTGAGTACTTCTGAGTTGAGTAAGTTGAGTAGTTTTGAGTATCCTTGAGTATTCCTTGAGTTGAGTAAGTTTGAGAAGAGGTAAGTATGTCTCATTTTTATCAAGTTTCAAGCTTATGTTTATGTTTTAGAATTCCCCTTACATGCTCGTACATTCCACGTATTGAGCCATTTGGTCTGCATCTTCTCATGATGCAGATACAGGTATTCAGGATCATCAATAGGAGCTTCGTTGATGTCACATGGAGTTCAAGTTAGCTATGGCGAGCCTCCTTGCTTCCGGAGGATTCCATTTACTTTCAGTTGTTAGGAGGTTGTGGGTCTTGTTCCGACTTTCATCTTTATCAGTTAGAGGCTTCATAGATAGTCAGTACAGTTGAGAAGTCTGTATCATTTATTTTATTAAATATTTCAAAGACTTAAGTTGCCAATTTTGGGGAGAGTTGAATATATTTTATTATTCAGAGTTTTCATTTGAGTTAAAGTCTGAATTTAAGTTTTATGAACTTTTATTTCAGTTTTTAAGCTTTGTATGCTTGAATCAGTTTTCTGCTTGTAGTCAGCCAGGATGAGGGTTCACTTGGGGACCAGCAATGGTTCTCGAGTGCCGGCCACGTCCAGGGTGTAGGCTCGGGTCGTGACACATATTAAGTAATTTCGGTAAAAAAAATTAATCAATTCTGCCACATAAACTAAGAGAGTATGAACTAAGAATTTATATAAGAAAAATCAAAGCAATCAAAACTTAATTAGTAAGAATTGAGCGGGTTGAGTTTTGACTCTAATTTTATTCTATTCAGTGCAAATAATTTTTGAGCGGGTCAATAATCAATTTATTTATTACTCTTTCTATTTCAATTTAAGTGTCTTAATATGAGTGATAATGAAATTTAAGAAAATAAAAGAAAAAAATTAAATCTTGTAATCTTAAATTAAAAAAGTATGTAATCTTTTAAATAATATGGTCTTAAATTTGTCTAGCAAGACATTGAATTAAAAAAAATACTACTAAATAAAAAAAGAAACACTAATATTTAGACAAACCAAAAAGTAAAATATAAAATATTTAAATAGAGATGAAAAAATAAATCAATTTATTTTGATTCGCTTAAAATTAACTCAATCCGTCTAGTTGTCACCTCAGTGAGTAAATAAACTAATATATCAGTGGAAATTTCTCATGTTACAATTGGTTCATTGAACCCAGGGGTCTTACCTAAGCTATTACATCATATGATAGTGATATAATAGTGATACAAAATCTTTTGTATGTAAATTTCTATTATATAGAAGTGTTATGGGAAGGATGATTAATGGCATTTTAGTAATTTTAATAACATTTAAGGGTAAAATAATAAATATATAATTAATATCAAAATGAAAATCTAGAAGAATCCATACATGTCTAACTTTTGTTATGGGCCCGTAAGGATATTATTGTAATTTTGTTAAAATGAAGAGTTTCTATTAGTTAACTTCTTACCAACAATAATAAATGCTAAGCTTGTTTTGACATGTTTTTGAAAGAAAATTTTGAACTAATTAAAATAAAATGTGTTTGAATACTTAATATTTTGTTCCTAAAAATAATTTAAAGGATTACTGTGTAAACATATTTTTAATATTATGTTACATAATATGACCACTAAATTCGTATCTTGATTATTAAAATAATTTTTAAAATGACGTATCAATATTTTTTAATAAATTTGAAGAAAATATTAAATTTCGTGACTAAAAGAATGAACAATGTCTGACTATCAAGAAATTAATAATTTGATAATGTATTTATCGAAAGATTAAAAATATAAAATTTTCATTTCTATATAGGATATTTTCTTAATATCAAACATGATAAACTATTTAAAAGTGAAAATTTGACAAGGAAAAATTTAACATTCAAATTCTAAGGAATATTAAAATACAAACTAAAGAAAAATGAGTAGTTAAAAATAAAGAAGAACAACAAAAGAAAATGTCAATAGATAAAGGACTTTGTTGAGAAATATGGAGGAAGAAAAAAATTAAAAAATAAATAAATTAGGAAAATACAACCTGAAAAAAAGAACAAGTATATTTGTTATTTTGGGGGGGTAAGATTTAGAGTTTTCTTTTATGTCATGCTATTAAGAGTGTAGTATCAAAAAAAATTATTAATGTAATTTAGAATATAACATTACGATAATTGTTATTGTATATAAAAATAAAGTTGCTTTCATGATTGATTTTATTGTTGTGAAGTTAGAAATAAGTTATGCTTTCAATATTTAGAATATAACATTACTATAATTGTTATTGTATATAGAATTAAAGTTACTTTCATGATTCTTTTTATTGTTGTGAAGTTAGAAATCAATTTTTTATTAGTACTTTCAATATTAAAATCAATCAAAATAAATAGAAGTATTTCTATTTATCGGAGAAAATAATAAAATGTATCACAAATTCATCGACAAAGCAAACTACAAACACAATATATACTTAAGAATAGAGATCTGAAAGACTTTTAATCGATGTTTAAGAATTGGTTGATCGATGATTAGTATTTTAACATATGCAAAACTTATGGTGCAAATATTACAAAACGAAGATAATAACATTGTGGAAAATAGATACCACTTACGAAAATATATGAAGATCGATGAACTTTTTCAAAGATATCAACATATTATATATTCATCGAACACGAAATATTTTAATTCATAATCTAAAGCAATTCTCTATTTCCTTGCTGCATAGAACTTTTTAGAATTCAACTTTTTCAATTTTGGGTTGTAAAAGACACATTTATGCCGTATGAACATTTGAAATAGAATATTAAGTAACATATTGAAGTTGTTTACTAAAGAAAAAAAAAGTATAAATTTCATATCTTTGGAGGCTAATTACATCCTATCCCAAAAATTTCCTCAATTACTAAAATCTTGAAGTTTTCATTGCTTTTGAATACATTCCTTGGTTGCCCGATACAATGTAACATGGGAGGAATGTATCCGAGAGGAGATAGGTATGTAACCGAAAGTTGCCTCAATTACAAAAATCTCGAAGTTTTCATTGCTTTCGAATACATTCATTGGTTGTCCGATACAATGTAACATGGGAGGAATGTATCCGAGAGGAGATAGGTATGTAACCGAAAGGGGATAGATGTATCCGAGAGGGAATAAGAATATATCCGAGAGAGAATCATGATATCTTAAGTTGTGAATTGAATTTATGTAATTTTTTCAATAAAATATGTGAAATTATATTGGTCCCGTATCACGGGCCTTAAATTATCTAGTATAAATATAAATATATTTACACCAAAATTAAATATATACACAAATAGGGGCTCGACAACCATACGTACGTATATTGGAAGTATCCAGTTTGCTTCTCTATTATAGAAGTCGTACAAAGATAAAAAATAAAAAAAAACTCTGACTCTGCTTTTAACACACACTATAATCAATTCATCTATTTTTATTTATTCAGTATACTAAAAATAGTTATTCAAGTTTACTTATATTTTTTAGAAAAGATAATTTATTATTTTGTAATCTTGTTATTAAATATTATTTGTTTTCTAATATTTAGATGACTTATACTAATAATAGTGATATAATAAAATTGTCCTTATATTTAAAAAAAATTTATATTAAATCAAACATGTACTAGTAAAGATGAATGAAGGGAGTAACTCCTCGAGTCCAATCTCAACTCCCTCGCGAGGAAGGTCTCATTTTCATCAATTCCCTAATATAGCTTTAATTTGAGGTAATTTTAAATCGTGATGAAACATATATTAGTATTTTTAAACTTTTTTTTCTTTTGTGAAAATATTTTGATACGTGAAATTCGTTCATTTCATATTGAAATTACATTAATGACAAAGATAAATACATTCGCTAACACCAAGGGTATGAATGAATCTTGCCATATTATAATAGATGATTAAGCTAAACAATTTTGGATAGTACATAGATGCATTTAAACATAGTTGAATAAACATGATCAATTTAAACTCACTCTTCCTAAATATTGTAAGAAAATAGAGTTTAAGTCTATCTTATTGTTAAGCATTCCACATCAATTAAGCACATAAAATTTAATCTGCTTATATGAATTTGGACAATTTTCACTCAATTAAATTAGGTACATAAAACTTTAGAAGTCTGGGACGTTCTCATGAAGAATACCAAGTTTTTGGACCCCCACCCCACCCACCCTCCTTAATTAGTTAAATTGTGATGGCAAAAAGGAAGAAAGAGGAATATTAATTGCATCTCTATAAAGAGACAACATAGATTATTATGGTGGACAATTTGCTTATTCACCAGCTCTTTGTCTGTCCTTCTATTTTCACCTTTTTATCTGTCTTTCTTTCTATCTTTTCTGTCATTGGATGAAGCTTTTATGTTCACAAAAAATAATATCACCATGACTTTGACTAATTCAATTACTTTATTGAGAATATGATGCTTTCCAAATATATGACATTTGAAAATTAATATTTGATGTAAATATTCGATAACTATTCTCTATCTCAATTTAAGCTTTTGTTTATTATCAATTATTATGAAGTGAAAATTTGAAATTTTGAGTTTTTGAAAGTTGTGATTATTAAAATTTAAAATTGTATTTGAATATGTATTTTACTTTTTTTTGAAGTTTTGTGAATGAAAGTTTCAAAAACATATCATTTTTTTAGGAACTTGAAAAATATTTGATGATCAAATTTTGAAAATCAGACCAAAATGATTAAATAAATATTTGGTGATAATTTTTCAAAAATGATTCTTAAAATCTATATTCAAATACTAGCTAAGTGATTTACTTTTCTTTTTGATCTATCTCAAAAAGAGTGTATTTTTCTACTTCCTATGGTGTGATCTATATTTGTTACGCTTGATTTCATATTATTTACATTGTCCATTAATCACTTGATATCCAAACCTCTGGTAAACGAACTTATACTTCATATAAATTTAACTATATCCTTTTTTCTAGTAATAGTTTGTCACCATTATGGAGCTAGAGAATTATATGTTGATTTAACTTTTTTTTACTAGCTTAAATATCTCTGTCTCGTGGGAACTCACTTATCGTTAATAACGAAGATCAAACTAACATTAATAAGATCAATAGAGCCCCGACTCATATTGAAAAAAAGAGAGCAGAAGTACTCTCTACGTTCATTTTTACTTGTCACTATTTGACTTGACACACTCATTAAGAAAATACAGATATTTTACTGTACTATCTCTATTAATTAATATTAGTATTGAGTCTTGAAAATTGATATGAAAAATAATATTTATAGTTAGGGATAAAACATAAAATTTTTTTTTTATTTTTTTGATATATCAAAAATGACAAGTAAAAAAAAATTAATTTAAAAATAAGTGAAAAGGTAAAATTGAACCGTACAAATACTAGTGTGCTCGAGTGAAAAGACAGGTTGAAAGTTTTACACGCGTCTTCTCCCCAGTACTAGCGGAACAGGACCACGCCCCAATTCCAAGTCACAAGGTCTGCCACTTCCATAAATAAATCAAATTATTTGATATAGTATAATTTGATATGAAATTTTAATAATTAGGTGCTTGATTGTGAAAATCAAATATTATTTATTTTATTTAAAAAAATTAAAGTTGGATTATAATTGAAGTTGTATTTGGTAAAAAAATAAAATAAAGAATATTTGAATTTTTTTTCTATATATGATTTCTACTAGTCTCTTCTAAAAGTAAATATTTCAAAATAAATTGTCACGTAATATAATGTAATAGATTAGATCTCATATGCAAGCTATTATATATTATTACAAAATATATGTTTTTCACTTTATTTGAAACTTTTGAAGTAGAAAATGGAGTTGTGTCAGTTTTCTCAAATAATATTTGGTTCCTTGTGCATACTTTTTCTTTAAAAGAATAATATGAAATAGAACTTCAAATTTCAAATAAAACTTCAAGTATGAAATACAACTTCATACTTGGTATTGGGTGCTTTCAATTAAAATTGAAGTTGTATTTGAAATTTTTATAATCAAATATTAATTTCAAATATTTTTAAAAAAACGAAAAAAAGTGCAAAACTATCCTGATCAAATGGGTCCTAAATAAATAACATTTTTGTAGAATTTTGAATCATAGTGGTAGGTCTTTTAGAATATCGTTGTAAACAATATCATAACGGTTACAACATTCTTGAAACTCATAATATAAGGTGATTGGAAGATTACATTCAGTAATTATTTTCAAATATAAAAAGTATAATACATAAATATTTTTTTTAAACTTGACTTCATTTAATATCTATGCACTTTAATTTCGAATGTACACAAATAGACATATAAATTAATATAAAATTGAACAAATAAACACTCACATTTTACATAACAATTTACATAAAAATAGATTCAAACTAATTTGTATTATATTACGTAGAACACATATTATATTATGCTTATCTAAGAATCATTTTAACGGTAGCCGCCAACAAGAAGTAAACCATTTTATATTTTTCACCTTAAGAGGAATCTTCATCTTTCGGTTTTTGTTTTGATTTTGGTTTTTTTATTATAAAAATTACGATAGAAACCTCTCTTAGAAGTAATGAATATTATTGATTTGGAAAGTCCAAATTCAGTTAATTTTGGGACACCTATTTTAGCCAAAATATGATCTTATTATGAATGCAACCTTTATTTGTTGTGGAAAAAATCCAGTTAGACAAGGAATATAATTTACATAATAATATTGTACGTTTGTTTACCTGTCTGCATGTTTGCCTTCTACTGATCACCATTCAATTCATCTATACACATTTTATTTTAAGTTATACATAAATAGGTCCTACCCTATGAAATTTTCACAAACTTATTTACGTATTTCCTTTCAAGTGAAACATTAAATTTGGTCACAAACAACACGTAACTTTCACACCCAATTCGGAACTTCCTGTGTTTGATGAGTGGCATGCATACCATGAAAGTAGTTTCTTCGTTTTAATTTATGTGACACGGTCAGTGGCGGATTCAGGAATTAAGCTCAGGGGGTTCGAAATTTAAAGAAGAACCCCATGTGGTAATGTAAGTGAGTGGTGAGCGTAGTAACCCCGGCATGCTTATTGTACAAGGTATCTCATTGGTTGGTAAAAGCTAACACCAAACTAATCAAAGATATTGAGAACAAAACTACGTTGATAAAAAAAATTTAGTGGATCAGTTGTATTACATAAGTTAATTTCTAAAACACGTGAAAATTAAAGGATGAAAAAGAAAGCGAGATGGAGAAGAAAAATATTTACTTTAACCCGCTAAATTTATATTACCTTATCGTACCGCATTAAGCATTTCTTCCTACTTTTACCCTGCTCCATTGAACATTCTTAAATTTTTTTGTACTTTTTATACTTTTATTTTGTAATGTTTTACTTTATTTTGCATTTTAAAATTTTTTAAATTAGTATCCATTCAAACACATATTACTAGAAAAATTATCAATATTCTCTAAAAGTGTGTAAGTATAGATTTACTAATATTATAATGCATATTCAGAAGATAAATAAATGGCATCGTCAATTTTTTTATTTCATGTAGTTTAATTTACTAGGTTAGTCATCACTTGTTGAAAAAAAAATGACGAATAAATCAAATAAGTTTAGTTTCTATCTCTCTAAAATAGAATTGAAAAAATAGAAAAGAAACTCCATGAATTCTATTAAATATATATTATTAAAAGGATATTGACGATTTTTAGTTTCTTCATTTAATTACATCTAATTTATTTTTATATATATAATTCATTATTTTTAAAGAGTTGTACATAAAATTATGTTGAAATAAAATGACTAATAGATATAAGAAGAATAAAAAAAAATGTGTCTAATAAATTTAAACAAAAATAAATTAGAAAAAAAAATGACATAAAAGAGAAAAAATAATGAAAAAGAGAAGATGATCTAAAGCCCAAAAGTTGAGCCCAATTCCATGCATTAAAAAGGGTAAAAAATATAAGAGAAAACGAATTGTTGTGCATGGTATTCAAACTCACGACGTAAAAACCACTGCTGAACACCTTATCCATTGAGCTAAAGCTTCTCACTTATTTTTAGGGGGTTCATTTTAATATATGTACACATAAAATCAGAATTTGGCCCTTTATATATAACGTAATTTTTCGACCGAGGGGGTTCGAACCCCCTAGACTGGTCCGCCCCTGGTGACACCTAGCTAGCGCTAGTCAATTTGACTAAAAAAATTTAAATCAAGTTTGATTAGATCAATTTAAGGTTTTTAAATCAAAATTTAGATATTCAAAAATTATAAGTTGCATTTTTTCTCGTATCAATATGATTAAAAAATATATATATTATAAAATGTTAGTCATGACTTTACATTATTTGAATCTCAAAAAAAAAAAGTCACATAAATTGAAATAATAAAGGGTCATTTAGTAGCTGGTAAGAATTATGCAAGTATTATTAATGTAGGGATTAGTTACAAGAGACGCTATATATATGTATTATTCGATAAGGGGTCGTTGGGTAATTGGTAGAGTTATGCAAGTATTATTAATGCAGAGATTAGTTACGAGGGAATCTATGTATATTCGATAAGAGGTTGTTTAGTAGCTAGTAAGAGTTATGCAAATATTATTAATGTAAGGATTAGTTACGAGAGAATATATGTATTATTTTCTCTATGTAATTATATGCAGAGATAAGTTACAAGAGAATATACGTATTATTTTGTGCATGTAATTATATGCAAAGATTAGTTATTCATGTATTAATATAATATATAGATTTCCTCATAACTTATACATGAATTGATTAGGCACATTTCAAAATAACAAACCATATGTAGTTCTGATTTTATATATGAACAATTTACCTCATAATCAACTACCAAACATGATATTAATTATATAGAATTCAATACCAATATATAACTAACCTCCAAAGCAGCTACCAAACGATTCTTAATAGTATTGTAGTAAGAGGGAGAAGGAAACTAGGAGCTATTAAAATTAAAATTATGCGTGGTGTCAAATCATACTTTAAGAGGCCATGGCATACACTAATTGACTTTAAATTGAGTAATTCTTGAAATCATATCAAAGTGTAATTAATAGTACATTATTTTTTTAAAAAGTCATAAGCATGCTTGGAAGATTAGTGTTCTAATCACCTATATAAAGTCGACCTATAAAAAGAGCTAGAATGCCTATATTTACATGGAGCTTGATTTAATATGATCTTAAGAAAGAAGGATAAGATGAGTAACAAAAGGGTTAAGTTAATATACTAGTAGTAATGTACTACTCCTAGCTATTCTAGGTTAGTAACTAATTGGATTAAAGTAAATTTAATTATGGTGGATAAGGATGAAATTAAATGTGTGAAAGAGACTTAAAAAGAGAGATTCCTAGCTCCTACTTCTAGGCTGGCAGCTGCTATATGTTGATTAATTATGCACCTTGTTTTAAGGACACTTTATTAATTGATTAATTAATTAAGAGAAGATGCGCATGATGTGGAGAGGATTCCTTGTCATAAACACTTGGAAAAATCATTTTTGCCAGAAAATTTGATCAAAATGATATTTTACCTATATTATTTTATCTTTTAAAATATTTTTATCTTTTTAACTTTAATACATTGTAATAAAAAAATGGAAAAAAAATCAGTTTATTTTAAAATAAAAAAATTATTATAATTTTTTAAATTTGTAGCCAAATTTTAGCTAAATTTTCTGGTCATTTAGCATTACCCAACACTTTTTAATTATCTCTTAAAATAATGCATTTTGTTTCATTTTGCTTAAGCTAATTGGTGTCATGTTTATCCCGACAAGTCAAGCATGTTTCCAATCTTCCAACTTGGAATATTTTATTATACATACATTAATTTAATTCATTACTAACTTTTTTCTTTTATACTCCCCTATTTCAAATTAATTGACACCCTTTAAAAAAAAGATTAAGACATAAATTAGGCATAACTTTCCATTTTAATCCTTATTAATTATTATCAAATTTATGATTAAAGTAAATAAACATTAATTAATAACTAATTTCAATACTAACCTGAAAATTGAACAATTAACTTAATTTGAAAAATGGAAAATGTCACAATAATTTAATTAATTTGAAATGGAGGGAGTAATACTGTAATAGACACTAATATTTATTTATAAGTTTACTATGGTAACTTGAAAAGTTATATTATAATCATGTCATCAATATAATTTTTTTTATGCTATCAGTGTATGTAACAAAGATTCATATTGATTTATAATAAGTAGAATATTGGATCAAAAGCCAAATTCTTGGTTAAGCAGAATCATCCTCTTGATAGATGTACATTTTAATTAATTAGTTTAATACAGTATGTAATATCATTAAACTATCTTTATCATGTTCTTAACTGTGCGTCCACCTTTTTATTCTCCCTTCAAAAGATAAAGCTTTTGCTCTAGTGGTCCTAATTAATTAGTATATAACCACACCTTAATCAGCTTTTAGTTCCATCTAATTTGTATGTACATTCATTTAAATATTGATAGCTCCCTTCACGAGTCATGTATATTCTGGTGTGTATCCAAATTATTTAGTACGAAGTTAATGACCTAGAGAAGCTACTTTTGTTTTTTATACGGTAACTATTTTTAAAAGCAATTAAGCATGAACAAAAATTTTAGGTTCGAGTTTTATTTGATATGAAATCGTTTTTATTATGAAGCTTTATTTTTTAATATGGAATTTTTCAACACTAATAGGGATCTGTGCGATTATGTCCATAGATTCGTGATGGGTGATCAATATTGTCACACGTCTAATGAAATGGTCTCTCCTAGTAATAAAATATTATACATATACATAAATCAAACAGTGGACGGAACCAGCAATTTGTGCAAGAATTAATGTTTTGAGAGGTGAGTGATCTAAATCTATCTTTTTTATAGTAGAATTTTTCTTAATGTTAAGGAATTTCACTGTTAATATAAACACAAATATTTATTTAATTTTTACTATATTTGCACAGTATTATTATGTTTCTGATGGAAGAAAATTTAATTGTCACTATAATAAAAGACACAAGTAGCGACAGTTGAATCAATGTCATTATTATATTCAGAATCGCTAACTTCTTAAATGACATTTATATAATGTGCTGATTGTAAATATTCATATTTATTTTATCGTCTGAGTTTAGGCCAACACGAATTTATTTTCTACGAATTCTTATTGCGCATGGATTGCGATGCCGAGATTAAATACTACTCCCTAATCCATATTTTTTTAACTCATATATGCCTAAGAATTCAACCATCCATAATTTACGCCGTAATTTGTGCCAAAATATTGGTAGATTATGACTATAAAAATAATGCCCTTGGAATCCATTAACCAAATGTTAATGTCATATATTCCATATTCCAATTTCCACAAACTTCAGGCTAGTTAGGATCAAAACGTCTAGTTAAAATTGTAGAAATTTTCAACCTATTAATGATGATTTTACTGGGAAACCAAACCCTTCGCACTTTAATTAATTGTTAAAAGGTGAAAGAAGAAGCAAGTCTTAAACCAATGATCAACTTAAACAACATAAAGTAAGATAATTAACTTCCACCAACTTTAAACATGCACATGGCCACCCACTTAACTTATTTATCTTTTTGGTTTTTCCACAAGATCCTTGGAGCCTTCCTAAACCTTTTTTCCCACAACTAAGGTACAAATTAATTAAAGGCAAAGTTATGATTTAAAATTAGTGGGTTCAGTATGATTTTAGTATTGTATACATATCAAATTAAGATTCATATAGTATGTGTATCACATGATCAATTTGCCTTTTTTTTCCTTAGAGGAAGTTTCGATCGATAAGTCCTTATGTGTTGCCATTACCATGTATGTCATAATAATAATGTAAAACAAAATAATTGTTCTTTACTATAATAATAATAATAATAATAACTTAGATAGGAGAGTGTGCGGAGATTGCGTATTAGGTAGAATGTTAGCAGGCATGTAGTGTGTTGTTGCCTTGCTTTTGAGGATTCAGGCTTGGTGTCTGTCGTTGTATTAGCCGTATTCTTATACTTCTCGCTTTTGATAGCTGTTTATCGTGTTTCGACTAGTGCAATATTATTGTTTTCTTCTTCTTTATATCGGGAATATTTGTTGTACTTGAATTGAAGGTCTTTCAAAAACATTCTCTCTACCTCTACGATCGATATAGTGATAAAATATACGTACACTCTATTCTCATCAAATCTCACTTATAAAATTACACTGAATATATTATTATTGTTGTCGTAACTTCAATTAATTGTTGTCTGAATTAAGTAGCAGATGAAAAAGTTGTATGTACTAGTTTGGATCCAAAGAGAATGGTGTAGGATGGAAGCTGCAGTGCATCTTCTTCTTTTAATTTATAATTGTGGTCCAAACTTATAGTATATTACCATACGTGTCGATCTTATATTAACAATTCTGGACACACCCCAAAAGAATCAAAGAAAATAAATAATTAAAGGTGTAGTAAACCATAGGATTTTTATGCAAATCCACGTACTCATGTGTTTGTTAGAATGATCGATCAATATTATATACGTAATTTTTATAAATCTTGACAAGAGTTTCATAGAATATAAAGTATGTATGCAAATTAATTAGAATTATAGCATTTCTCAAGTCTATAGATATATAAGTAGCGTTAGTGTTTCATTAGTCATACAAAATACTTGTAAAACATTTGTACCGGAAAAAACTCTAATATTCTAAAAAAAAATTGAAGTTGAAAAACTCGACTTTTATTAATTTGATTTAGTTTATAAATTTAGAAATCTGATATAAATGACTTGATTTGGTATCTAAAAAATCTTAACCAATCTGATCGATGTACACGGTGTCGCTCGGCCTCTAGTTAATCAAATTTGACCTAACTATATATATATATATATATATATATATATATGTATATGTAGTATATAAAAAGTGACATAATGTGTGTATGAAGTCTATTAATAAAA
>JAJOOH010072477.1:0-11683 GCA_029582605.1 Solanum gracilifrons
AAAAAAATAGATTATTAAAAAAAATGAAAACTGAAAGCTATATGAAAGTTCTTTTCTTTGGTTAAAAAAAAAGACTTGTGGCCTTTCAATTAAGTTAGCTTGTTAAATAAAACAAATTAAACAAAAGAGATGACTAGAATAATTTTCTTATATTGTAATCCATCTTTTATCTTCTTTTTTTTTGCGTTTCATTTGTATATTTTTAAATGCTTTTACTTTCTGAAATTTCACACATATTTCAATTATTTAAGGTAATTAAACTATATTTATAATTATTATTATTATTATTATTATAACGAGTAAATTTCAACAACCACATGAAAATGGCAAATAATACTAATTTCTTTGTAAGATTCTTTTGGATTTTCGGACAAAGAAAGTTTTTTTTCGCTTCATGAATAAGAGAGAAAGTCAAAAGGAAAAACCACATTCTCTTTTTGTGAAATTCAGAAGTAGAGATCGCATAGCATTATATAAGTACATAGAACCAAACGTAAAGCAACATTTTTTTAGCAAAGTTTTAGACGACAAAAGACTTTAGGACTTGTTGGAGCTTCAAAGTGTAACACTTCGAAGCCAAAAAGAATCACAGGTAACTTGTTAATATCCAATATTCATTTTGAGATTCGAGTAATTCAAATTTATACCACATAAAATTCATTAAAGGAAAAAACACTTTCAATCAGAATATTTTTTTCCTTCTTTTTCAAAACTCGAACTCGAATTTCTTTTTGAGGTGATATTTCACAAGAAAATTCAAAATGAGTCAAAAGCAACACCCAAACACGTCAGAATCCACTTGGAAAGTTGGAATAGATACTGCCAGCAGTCATATTGTAAGAAAAATAATTGAGTAGTTAGTGATGAAGAGATATTTTATTTTATTTTTCAAAATAATTATGAAACAAAATATAAACTTAAATGAGAAATGGTTTTAAGCCACTAAAAATGCAAAACTCAAGTAGCAAGATTTAATCATTGTCATTATTATGCAAGAATGATATAGAAAAAGATTAAAGAGAATCCAAAGCCAAAGGTTGAAAAATAAAACTGTAATGATAATAATAATATTAAGAATAAAATGATGAAACGAATAAGCAATTATGAATATAATGATAGTCATAAATCAATAGACCAAAAAAGTAAACATGCAAGCATCATAAGTCAATTAAAAAAATCTCTCAAATATACTCATTGAAATTTTATCATAGTTTCAATTTATTCGAATTGGAGACATAATATAAACGAGCTAACGAGGGTGAGAGTGGAGAGAGGAGTATGATAAATAAAGAAAAAGACAGAAAGAGCAGAGACAGAGATTCCAGCTTTTGCTTTCTTTTACTCTGGAATATCTGTAGTGTATTAGTATACCACTACTTTTATTTTTATAATTTTTTGTGTGTGGGGAGGTTGATGGAGATTCAGCCTTTTCTGTCAGATGTGGTGTCTGCTATATTATTGTCTCTCTGTCTCACTGTTTCTGTCTTTATTTGGTACTATTCAAATGCATAATAGAGAAAGAAAAAAAATCCACACACCATTCATATCTTATTTTCATTAAATTTGTGGCTACAATAATTGTAAGATTATCCTATAGAGATTTCTCAACATGTTTTGGTTTCATCTTTTTGTTTTTTGGATTGTTTTGACTAGTCATCTATCAAGTGATAGTGGAAAGGAGAGAGCAATGCTCAAAAAGTTGTGAACACAAAATAATGCTATAGTAATAATCTCCTTATATATCTCCCAAGTTGGAATCTTTCACATGATTCAACAAAAAATGACTCAAACATATTTAACCTAACAACAAATATTATCATGTTTCTTTTTTTCAATTAATTCAACGGAATACATGTAACCTCCAACTAGCAACAAATACCAAGTGACAACAAAAATTACCATGTTTCATCCATAAACATATAGAACTATGGAAGACATATTCGCGAGTTCCAACAAAAACTAAGTGATTTCTTCGAATCTATTTAAGTTAAGTAAGCAAAAGCCTACAGATTTAGTAATTTAGAGGCTGATACCCGGAGCAGCCTCGTGCACTAAGCTCCAACTATACCAGATCGATGAAGGATTAAACCATAACAATAGCAAGGTTCGCCGTTCACTTGCAGCAATGTGCTTAATTTACTGAAAAGAGCTAAACTAACATTTTTGAAGGCACTCCATTTAATAGAGAATAAGTCAATAGAAGAAATAAAGGGAACTACATAATGAAGCAAAGTCTGGAAATAGCACATCACATACATGGCAAAAATATGCCCCCAAACCCCCCAAGCAAAATCCCACCCAAAGAAAACGACTAGTTGTTACTCTAGATGATACACAGAAACTCAGAGTTCAAACTCTTTATTAAAAACTACCTGCTGTAAAGTAGCTCTCAGCCAAGAATAAAATTGATGGCGTATGAGCTCGGGAGTCTCTACTTCAAAGCAGTGAAGTTCCAATCCTCAACTGGCACTGCAACTACATAAGGCGTGACAAACAAATGCAGGAGGATAAACATAGCGCTAATACCTGCCCATCTTTCCATGTAAAGTCTTGCTGGAATTTTCCATTTGATGTATGGCTCAGGTCAACCTTAGAGCTGCATCTTCATCCATTGTCCAAACATAACCAGGTGTGTCAAATCTTCGTCCAGCCACAGTTCGATATATGTAAAGTTTCTCCACAGGACAGCTTTCTGGCCTTGTATCTGGAGGACCCCTCTCATCTATGACTTCCACATTAAGCCTAGGCATCTTCTGAGCTAGCATCTTACATGCTTCAAAACTTACTGAACAAGAAGACATCCAAAGGGATCGCATTGTCTCGAGCTTTGCAGCATTAGCCAAAAGAGCCTTGTCTCCAAACGGACAATCTCTGATCTCCAATTTCCGAAGGCTATCACAACCAGAGAGAACATGGTGGAGTCCCAAATCACTATCACCAGCAAAAGCTATGGAAAGCATCTCCAACTTTTTAGCATGGGCGCCAATGTATTCGAAGACACGATCGGTAAGGAGGCCAGAAAGTGAAAGTCGCCGCAATTCCTTACAGTTCTCTACTATGGCCCCAAAACCAGCATCAAATGAACCAAGGGTTAAATAATCAGGAGTTCGAGGCTCAATGATACACAAGCGAAAACGGATCATGTTAGGTCGATTCCTAGCAATAGTAACTAATGCTGCATTAGTCATTTGGCGGCAGAAGTATAAAACAGACTGGAGCTTTGGGCAGCCATCTGAGACAGCTACAAGGCCTTGCTCTGTCAAGGTTGTATTTGGTTCTGCAGCAAATGGGTCAGAAGGAAACACCCGCAGCTCTTGAAGGTCCTTACAATTGGCAGCAAGTTCCTCAAGACCAGTATCTTCGATGTAGTCTAGCACCTGCAGTCACATATATTGCAAGAAAAGCAATTCAGCATTTAAACATGATACTGGAGTTTATATTACAGAACCAGTTTGGGGAAGCCACTAGGGAAGAATAGATACAATTTTTCAGCATAGAACCATCACATTTAGATGGATTTTTACGTGCATTGGGTAGGCACAAATATTAAAAAACTGAAACCCATTCGTCCAGATCACAATATGAAGCATGTAACACTTGGCTTCAACTTCCAAGGAAAGTGAGCTGCTTAGCAATATAATATCAAATATATGTAGCCTGGAATCTTCCTAACCAGCATAGGTGAAGTTAATCTACAGAATGAACTACTTTTTGCCTATCCTTGGCAATTATTGCGCAAAGACAAATAATTTAGCATCGGAACGAAAATGACCTGAATATAGCAAAATGGTTTAAGAGGAACCATAAAGCTGAGACAAACTAAATTGGGATTAAGTTGTGGTGGATTGGTTGATCTGTAGCAGTTAGGTCTTTTCTTATTCTTCACTAAGAATATATGTTAAATGTCATCACAGCAACTACGATGTTACAATCTCATTGCCTTTTCTTCTTTAAAAGAAAAAAAAACATGTTTGCAGTTGCAGTATCAAGAACATCAATTAAGACTTCAAAACATTTAGCACATACCCACAAACGCTGCAAATTGTGACACTGACTTATGAGCTTGCCAAGCTCAGGGTTCTGACAGGTAGCATAGCTCAAATTCAAGGAGGTGAGTCTTGAGCACACTGGATATAAAGCTGGAAGGTAAGCTGGTACAACATCCCAAAACCCAGACAGGCATTTAAGTTGCTTGCAGCTCGAAAAAGCTTCTGTCAGGTTCAAGAAAAAATCAGACCGCACATCAGCAGAGAAAACACCTGTACCAAATTCGACCAACTGGGAAGTGCGGCGGAGCAAGTTTGGAAGCCTCTCAAGGGGCACAGCACGATTTATCCGAAGAGTTCTCAAATTAGGAGAGCGAGTAACCAGGCGCTCCAAAGCTAATAGACTGACCTCAGAAGCCAAACAGGCAATGTTAAGTGAAACAAGTGACGTGCAGTTATCAGGGAAATGGCTTAACCAATGCCCACTAAGGTCCTCCACTTCACTCTCTCCCAAGTCTAGTTTTCTCAGATTCCTGCAGCAAAACGGGAGTTAGATGACAATACCCATCTACACAATTATTCTGTGATAAATTGAAGCAAATCAACAGACTCAACAGAAAACAACAAATGATAATAAATGACAGACGATATGAACAAGATAAATAAGAAAGATTTAGAATCATGTTCCAATTGGAATTTCAACTAATCACCATTCCCTATTCCTAACCCACTTAAACCATTTTAACATTTAACTACAACTATACTCCATTACAAAACTCCCTCCTGATAAAACAAATGAATCCCACCAGATAACCAAGAAACAAACATATGGAAATCTCCAGATAATTAAGATAACATTCAAATCTCCAACAACTTCAAAACAAAGCAAAGCTAAAGGGCATGTTTACACAGTGTATACCACAAGAAATTAATGCTAAAAGGAAGTCCAACTGTATAAATCCTATAACAATTAAGAAAACCCACAAGTTAGCATTTTCTATTATAAGGCCTTAGAGATCTATAAAGATAGAATGCAAATGCGGAATTCTGGGGAAGGAAGTACAAGAAATTATTGACATCAGCTCATTCAATCAAAATCCGAAAAATTAATTCCCAGAAGTTCACCCCCAAAAAAAAGAAGCTAAAAGAAACAAACAAAAAGCTCTAATCTTTGAAGTATTAAAGTCAGATGAACCAGACTGATGCAATGTAGTAGCAAGACTTATCCAATAATACCATAGTCACTTGAAGAAATGACAGTTCTTCAACTTCACAAACTACGAATTCATCTAGAGTAGATACTTCGTTTCCACTAATGCATTACATATCCTATAAACAGAACAAACAGCTGCAAGAAAAGTTCTTCCTCATTCTCCTGTTTAGCAAGGGATTATAACAAACCCCCAAAATGCTTACTGCATTCATCCAAAACCTTAAGTTTTAACAACAATACAAGTCATTGTCCAAATGAATACCCAAAATTAGATCTAATTACTTTACAGATTAAGATTTCTCTCACCATTAACTACTTTAAAGTGAGCAAAACAGAAGAGAAATGTCAAGTAAGACAAAAAATTTCACCTGCAGTTAGCAGCAATAGCAGCGAGTCCATCAGTAGTAAACCCATCGCATGAAGACAAAACCAACACTTTAAAGTTCTTAAACGACTTAGAAATCAACTCCAACGACTCATCAGTAATTACCATCCTCTTAAGCTTAATTTCTTCAAGCCATGGATAAGACCTAGACATAGCTAAAATCCAAGGATAAACATAAGCTCCCCAACCTTCCGGTACAAGATTAAAGTCAGCAAAATGAGGCTTCCCTTTAAGCTCAACAGATCTGACTTCCGGAAACCGTCGGATCATGATCCTAGGGCTAACGGCATAGCAGTTTCCAACGAATATTCTCTTCCTACACCACCGTTCGATCTCGTACCATGATTTGCAGACTAGAGATACTGCGTTACGGTCCTTGTCGGAGGTGAGGAAGGAGAAGACGTGTTCTAGTACTTCCTCCGGGAATGCGTACGCCATTGTTGTACGTTAATGGAGGGGGAAGGGCAAAAGTGTAATTTCACAGTGAGAGAGAGATTTACAGTAGTCCTTTTTCTTCCTTCTTCTTCTTCTCTCAGATCTGAATCGACATTAACGAGCTTAGATTTGCTGTGTTTTAGAGAGAGAAAGAGGAGAGAGAGAGTGTGTGTGAGTGTTCTACAGAGAAGATAAGGTTTTATTATGTGATGATGTTGGAATTGGGGTAGGGGGTGGGGGTGGATGTGGTCAAAATTTAACCAGAGTTGAGTATTCAAAGTTTACTGCAAAAAAATAAAAAACTTTTTTTCTTCAACCTATTTGAAAAGATTATGTAAGAATAAATAATTTTTATTACATAATAAAAATCTTGCTTTAAAATTAAAATTAAATTTCGTGCAAATTTCTTAAATAAACATTGATTTGAAAATATTTAAATTTGGTTCAAAATCATATGACCAAACGCTTACTAACGATAGTAATTATGAAGCTTATGAATTGGATTTATATATTACATGTTGATTTATGAGTTTTTGATAATTGGGCTATTTATTGAAATAATATGTTTTATTAAAATGAAAAGTTAATTGAACAATAATACAAAATCATTATACTATTATTATTATTATTATTATTGGAATAATGAACTCGTAATGGAGTGTCAAAATTCAATTGCACAACAATGCAAATATACTGAAAACTGATGTTTAAATGTATTTCTTATCATTTGGTCTGTCCTTTGAAAATATTAATTATGTAAAACTACAAACATAAACTTTAAACACACTATATAATAAAATCTTAAACATTATAAATCTCACTATAAAAATAATAATTTGATTTTTTTTTCATTTGTTGTTCGATATTCATATTAAAGCCTGATTAAATTTGGATTCACACTGAAAAGTCTCACATTGAAGGTAAAGTATTTTTTTAACAAAATGCAACTTCATTTTCAGAAGAACTTGAACCCAAAAGTTCTAATTAAAGATAAAGAAGTAATCGATTGAATTACATCCTATTGTATCGAGTATTGAGTTGTTGTTTTTTAATAAACACCTAGTTTCTTATATAAAATTATAAACATAAAAATAGATTTAGATAGATTTTTTATTTTATGAAAATAAATTGAAAAAATATTCAATCTACCAAATATATTTATTTTATATTTTTATTTGAAAATAATAATATATTACATTTTTCAGTTTGAGCATTGGGGGATGAAAATGATACAAGACAATAGGTAATGGACAATCAAAGTCCAATTCCGAAACTTGTTAGGCTACTTTTATTGAAATTAAATTAGTTTTAGTTTTTGAATAGTAAATTATAAGGTATTTCAATGTCTTAAGTAGCAAGTTACAAGATGTTAAAGAACATTTTTTTTTTATGATTTAAGTTGCTTTTATTGAATATTTAATCTTAATAATTTTTTAGTCTTATTTTGGATAACTTATTTCCATTCGTATAATAATCTTTTTGTCTTTATATTTACAATAAAGTAATTAGATGAATCTCTATCATTATGATTTATATTCCCTTGACTCACCACCTTTTAAACACAAAAATGCTCGAGAGAGATTTTATCGGATTCCTATAAAATATTATCATGTTCTAACTTAGGCTTGTGACGTCTCTTACATGGCATTTTAAAGAGTGTAAAAAATTAACTAAATCATGTCAATATCAAAGAGAAAATGATATGATAATCGAACCATTGACACACCTTAAGATTAGAATTCTTAATTTAATAAATAATCTAATATACAATATGTATTCGTGAGTTTAAATAGTATTTAAACAAACGATTTGAAATTGTGATTTCAAATCTCAAATCCTCCAACAAGTACGATTTGAAAGGAATATCCTTCCTACTCATTATTTTAATTTTCAAAAAATATTAAAAAATAAAGAAGAAAAATGACTGAATTTATACTATATAAAAGTATTATATTAAAAGTAACTAATTATTATTGTTGTTAACTAATATATCTTTAAAAAAATTATATATACTTAAAAACTTGTAATCACAAACATTTATTTATAACACAATATATATATAAAAATATATAATTATCAATATGCGCCTTCGTATATTCCAATATCTTGTTTATAACTAAATTTTACTCATTTAGTAAATTTAATAAGAAATCTAAATTATATGACCAAATGACCTTAAGACTAAAAAAAAACTCCATTTTAGAATGAGTTAGATTTTCCAAGTCAATAAAAAAAATGACTATTTTTCAAGTCAATAAAAAAAATGACTCGATGCTTAAGAGATATCTTATGTGCAACCAAGTAACCGATCAAAGAATCTGTTTCAAAAAATATTAAATTCTCAAAAGTTTATATTTTGGTAAAAAAATATTATTTAAAAAATTGTAAAAAAATAAAGAAGAAAAATGACTAATCTTACTTGAATTTGTGACATTATTTGCACAAATATATCCCCGAACTATCGTAAATGATATGTAGATACCCTATGTCACACTTTTGGGACATTGGTGCCCCTACCGTCCAAAAACTAGAGAATATATGCCCTTCACTCTAACAGAAAACTAAGTAGGGACACGTGGCATAATCTTATCCGTCGATAAATGTCGAATCGGTGGATAAGATTATGACACGTGTATGTCCCTTAGTATAAAGGGTATATATGCTCTAGTTTTTGGACGGCTGTGGCACCAATGCCCCATAAGTATGACGGAGGGTATTTGCATACCATTTACGATAGTTCGGAGATATATTTGTCCTTTTTCCCTTAAAATAACTAATTATTACTGTTGTTAACTAACAAATCTTTAAAAAAATTATGTATACTTAAAAACTTGTAATCACAAACATTTATTATAACACAATATATAAAAATATATAATTATCAACATGTGTGCCTTCATATATTCCAATATCTTGTTTATAAACTAAAATCTACTCATTTAGTTAAATTGATAAGAAATCTAAATTACATGACCAAATGACCTTAAGACTAAAAAAAGCTCCATTTTAGAATGAGTTAGATTTTCTAAGTCAATAAAAAAAAAACGACTCGATGTTTAAGAGATATCTTATGTGCAACCAAGTAACCGATCAAAGAATCTGTTTCAATTTTTTTTATCTTACTTCTTTTTTTCATTATTTTTGCAAAAACAACTCTTAAAAATTTGTATCAAATGAAATCAGATAAATAAATTTAAACGTAGAAAAAAAAAATTGAAGCATGAAATAAATAAAAAAGTGTAAGCATGAAAAATATAAGGAAGGGGGTGGGTGGGGGACCTTGAGAAATGAAAAAGACTAGAGAATAGCACAAGGCTTTTTTACCCACTGTATAATTCGTGAACCGTCCTTTTCGATTTTTAACTTCTTCCCTCTAGTGGACGTTTTTTTTTAATTATTTTTATTTTTTTCGGCTGCAGCAAACTTTTTTTTTTTTACTTTATAACTTTTTTTTTTCCAAAGTACATAAAATCATTTTTTCTTTTTTATTACATACATAGATATATTTTGTAGTTTTTAGGAATTTAAATTAGTTACATACTAAAAAAAAGTAGTGTTCATATTGCATATATATTCTCTTTTAGGTATAAAATCTGAATCAAACAAGCATCTTAGATTACGTATTTAGTTAAATATCATCATCACGTCATGTATAGAATAAGAGAATAAAATATGTAATTATAGTGTAAGTTGATTGGCAATATATAATTTTCTTACGCCATTACATTACATTATCATATCACAACACATTTCATAGACACACCTTAACTAAACAAAGGTTCTATTACCAACTACACCATGAGCAAAATTTCAGAGATACACGTTAACTAAATTAAGGTCCTATTACCTCCTCGAACTCATTTATTTTGTAATTTTATACACATTTTGGCTTACGTGCTCACTCTGTGACTCTACATAATTGGGGGAGCATGAGAGATGTTTAAATGCTATGTAAGCCAACAAGGTATACAAAATTACAAAAAATGAGTTCTGGAGGAGGGGGGTGGGGGATAATAGGACATTATTTTAGTTAAATATGTCTCTGGGATTTCGATCATAGTCTACCGGTACTTCTGTCTTATCCCTATTTTTAGAACGATATCAAATAAACACTATAATAATATCTAAATTCACAACTAAACATTTATAGATATTTAATGTAATTTTAATTAATTAAAACACATAATTTACACAAAAATTACTAAATTTACCTGAATTCATAATAAATACTACATTAGATCCTCCCTTGAAGACTAATAAATTAGCATGATAATAGAATACATAATCTGTTATAACTAATTAAACTGTACTTCTTTTTATCTCTTTTAATGTGGTTTTTAAAAAGGAATTGTAATTTTAAACATGCTATGACAATGACTATAGAAGTTTTTCATTAAAAATAAAACTAAAGAAAAGGTTGTTTTTTAGAAGCCATAATATACAACACAAGCTTATCTATTTTGTTTTCAATTTTTTTTTTTAAATAGAATGATGTTTTAAAAAGGTATAGTAAATATATTTTCTTTAGAAATATGATTTATAATAATTATAGTAAGTGGTGAAAATGGTAATGTAAGAGAATCTCATGATTCTGATTGCAGGGCTAGATCTGTGTTATTGGGGACCAATTATATATCACACTCTTATGAATGATAAGGAGTTATCATGGGATTGGTCCTCCCTACGTGTACACTACACCTCTCATCATGTCCTTCTAAATATTGAAATTCGATTAAATTTAAATTTATATTAAAAAAATTTATATGTAGCATAACTATGTATGCGATAGAACTTGGAAAATCTGTCCGTTTTATTCTCAAACTAGTGACAATCATAAAAACAATCTTTTACTTAATTAATCGAACTTAAATATAATTCTGATCTTACAACATGAGTAAATACACTTTTAGATTCTCGCCAAATTTAGAGATGTTTTCAACTCTTCTCTCAAATTTTATTAAGATTCTCATACTCCTACAAGAGTTAAAGACCATTTTCTATGTCATATGACAGATTAGTGGTGTATCTAAATTTAGTTAGTCAAATAAATGAGTGTTTTTAAAAGAGATAAGTGGTTAAAACACACCTAAACTATACCTTTTTTTTGAGTTTCATACCCGAACTATCGAAAGTGTGAGAAACACACCTAAACTATTACACTTTAGTTTGAAAAACACACCTCTGTGCTGACTGGACCAAATGTGTGTGTACACACTCTTTTACGCGCGTGTGGCCTTGATTTTCGTCCACATGGCTTCTTTTTAAAAAAAAAAAAAAAATATCAAAACACACCTAAACTATAAAATTGTTTGACTTCCTCACCTAAACTATTAGGAGAGTAAGAAACACACCTAAACTATCATTCATAAATTTGAGAAACACACCTTAAATTATATGTTACACTAGTTGCTTAAGCTCGCTCAAAAGGGACTGATATTTGTATATCAATGATGCCATAGAAGGAATCCACGACTCCCTTTGGTAACTTTAATAATTTGAGGGGTGAGTGTTTGTCCATGACATCAGATTCTATTTTTTTGTTTGTTTAATAACTAGTTAGACTATGTTTGTGGTATCATTATGCCACCAAATAGAGCATATTTTCTTTCTATTGAATTGTCGCTTTTTACAGACTACTTCATCAATCATTTTCTGATTACGACT
>JAJOOH010072483.1:0-30438 GCA_029582605.1 Solanum gracilifrons
TGGACTGACTCTTCTAAGATACTCTCTAATCTGTCTAATCAGAGTTTCAATGGAAAGAAAGGGTTGGGACGTAGACCAATAGAACCTCCTTATAATCCCCATAGCAAATATGTGTCTGTATCTGACAATCTGTTATGCACTCACTGTGGGCGTAATGGTCATCTAAAAGAAAAGTGTGAGACTCTGAGAAAAGCAAAAGAAAAGCATGAGAAACTTGTCAGATCTGAAAACAATGATAAAAGGGAACTCAAGGGACCTGGTCCCCGTTATCGGTTCAGTAAGAACACTTTGCCCCCTAGAAAGAAAGGTTTCTTATTAAGCCTTTTGATAGTTATTGGGAACTCCGTCTGAAGTGGGTTCCCAAGTCTAATAAGTGATTCTTGTGCAGAAGAGAGAGAGCAGTCAATGTTGGTACATGAATAGTGGATGCTCAAGTCATATGACTGGAAATACTCTTAACTTCCTCTCTTTGGAAGCACACCAAGGTGGTGGTGTGTCATTTGGCAGCGGAAAGAAAAGTTTTATTCTTGGTATTGGCAAAATAGGAAGAACTGTAGATCATTCCATAGGAAGTGTACACTATGTGGATGGTCTGAAGTTTAATCTCTTAAGTGTGTTTCATATTTGCAATAAGGGAAATGAAGTCAAGTTCATGTCTGAAGGGAAACAACTTGTTATGTCTGAGTGCTCAAACTGATGATGCAAATCTTTGGCATAGACGACTGGGTCATATCGAAAGAGTACATCATGCATGGCACATTTTCTTGGATCATCAAAATGTGGTGATGAAGTTCTGTAAGACTGAGGACCAGCTGACTGATATCTTTACAAAGTCATTGAGTAAAGAATGTTTCATTAAAAGCAAGATGAGGCTGGGGATGCATAAGATTACCTTATTCCGTGACAAGTTTGCACAGAAATCTTCTATTTTAATTATGTTACGGAGGGCAGGTATCTATACTTGTTTTAATGCTTATCACTTAAGAATTCACTTCTGGTACCTTGATGTAGGTATACACTCATGGTGTGTCTAGCTGAAGGGAAGATTAAATCATACTGTTGTGCCATAACAGTTGTGAAGCATCACCTGATCTTGCCATTAAACTCTAACCATTGTTAATATTGCCAGCAACTGTGCTTGATTGGCAAAAATCCTTAGGAAAATAGTACAGACCTTCTATCTCTTTACTAATCCCCTTCACCTCTTTACTGAAGAGGTCCTGAAAAATACAGAACCTAGGGAAAAAACTAACAGAACATTGCAACTGTCTAGTCATTTGAGAAACTGATAATAAGTCATACTTAAAATCAGGAACCACCAAAACATCCTCTAGTAAACCACCATCTTCCATTATGCAGTTTCCAGAATGAGAACAATAGTAGTCTGACCATTAGGTAGATAAACCTTTCGTCCTATGTTCATATTAGAAGAACAAATGCTATCCAGTTTATCAATATTAGAAGTCATATGGCAAGTTGCTCCTGAATCAACTATCCATTGTCTCCGTTCATTTTGCATAACAGTTGCATTATTACCAACATTCAACACATCAATTCCTTTTCTATCAGAGAACAAGGAAACATTAATGTGTTTAGAATTACCTGCCATGTTGACTACAACTTCCACCTTATCTTCTTCATCAAGGAACTTCATTATTTTCTGATATTGAGCAGGTGTGTATGTGGACTTCATAGCAAGAGCCTGCAGATTAGTTCGAACAGAATCAAAATCACCTGACCCTTGTGCTTCGTAAGATTGTTGTGCAAATTTCTCAGACCTCAATCCATCATCAACCTTATCTACTTGCACATTATTTGCCATGCCTTTATTGAGATTTGCTCCCCTAGAATTTGTGAATCTAGGTTCATTGTTGTGTATTGTTTTCTTCTTAAACTTCCAATCTTCAGGATATCCAACAAGTTTAAAGCAAATGTCCTTAGTGTGCCCATGAAGCTTACAATGATCACAAAACAAATTCCAATTTATTTTCTTCTTATTGTTATAATTCCCTTTGCCATATTCATTGTTATCACCATCAATTTGACCATTTCTAGATCCATAATTCCCCTTTCCTGCATACAGTGTTGTCACCTCGATCATGTTTCCTCCTGTGTGCATTTCAGATGTGTGTCTTTGACTTTCATCTGAAACTATTAGTGCATATGCCTTACTGACATTGGGTAATGGATTCATCATCAATAACTAACTCCTTGCATGACCATAGACATCATTTAATCCCATTAAGAAAGCAAATAAACGCAAATACTGCATGTGATCAACATAGGTCTTTGATTTGTCACAATTACAAGATGGAGGTGGTACAAGAGCATCGAACTCATCCCATAACAGTCGCAACTTAGTAAAATATGCTGAAACAGTCAAATTACCTTGATGAATTGTGCAAATCTCCCTATGCAACTGATATGTCCTCGATCCATCCACCTTATCAAAGCGTTCCTTCATATCTGCCCACACAGTCGCAGCATCTGAAGCATAAACAATTCCGCTTAGCAATTCTTTCGAGACTGTGTTCATGATCCATGCAAGGACGAATGCATTACATTTCTCCCATTGTTCTTCCAATTCCAGTGCATAATCAATCCTTTTACACGTTCCAAGCACAAAACCCAACTTGCTCTTTGCTCTGAGATTAATCAACATTGATCTACTCCATAGTGAATAATTCTCAGATCCAGTCAATTGAACAGTGGTTAATGTGCTTCCGGGAGTATCGGACGGATGAAGATAGAGTGGATGATTTCTTTTGGACTCTATCAACTAAGTGTTTCTCGAACAACGACCTGTGGTGCATCTTCTTCACCGAGCATTGTTGTTGATCGAAAGAAGAAGCTCTGTTCTTCGCTAATGGAGATTTCCAGAATCGAATTATCAACTTGAATCAAACAATTATTGACTCAGAAAGCTTTGATACCATATTGATTTTAGAGAGAAGTAATTTGGGAATTTACAGATTACTATTTCAGAATGAATTGATTACAATGTGATAGGAACAATCCTCTATGTGACTTACAAGTAATTAAATAACTAACTACAATTAAGTACTCGAATTAGCTAGTGGATCATTCATATCTGTATCTTCAATAATTATTCATAAGAATAGTTAATTTTAATAAATAATTAATTATATCTTTTTAAGGTGGAGAACTAAATGCAGATTAGACAAGTAATTAAAGGGAATTAATGGAAAGAGTAGTAGATACGAGAAAGTATTACTCCTATCATCTAAATTTCATTCAAATAATGTTTAATATAATGGCATGAGTCCCCAAAAACATACATTAAGACGGTTTCAAAATTTAAATTTTATAATTTTAATACGATTTATTTTATTTATTGAGTTCAAAATCTCCTATCATTATAGAAAAGAGAGCTTTATTAATAATAGACATTTTTTTAGTGAGTTAATATCATTATATTCAGAATCGCTAAGGCTTTTAGTGACATTTATATAAAATATTTGCTATAATATTCATATAATACAAAATAGTGACAATTATATTATTATTGCTATATAATTATTTTTTTAATACCTTATTTGCTTTAGTGTATTTATGCTTGTTTTATAATTTTTTAAATAAATAAAGGGGAACTTGCATAAATCTAATTAGTTTAGGAGTAAATTATTTAGATACACTCTAGTTGCAATATTATGTATCCTACCATACTTTGGTGTGTCCATATACGCTCAGATACCTCCAGATACATGTATCTCATGATACATGGGATCAACATTAGATGTAATTTATTCTAGATATATTATATCCAAGTGAATTTACTTGTATATTAGATACATAGCAAATCTCGCTTGCCTCCCTCACCTCTCTTATCTTGTTCACCGCTCTCTAAAATATATGATATCATATATAGTGCATTCTTATACCAAAGTGTTGCTACAAATTTGCAATCTCATGTACTATTTTCTTTTTATTTCCCATCACATAGAGGATAAAAAAAAAAATAGTGAGAATCGGACTCATATTTATTATGCGAGAAACTTTTACTAATTATAGTGATAAGTACAAAATTTTGGAATTTTTCTTTTGAATTTACTTTAGCTTTTAAAAATATTTAATTTTTTTAAAATAGTTAAGCTTAGACATTTTCTTTTAAAAATTTATGGCTTGCAGGATATTGAAATTTCACCACTTATAATACTAAGAGATATGCTAGGAGATTCTCCACTCATGATTAACTAATGACTTTAAATTTAAATCTTGAAAATTTAAAACGTAAATACACTTTAATGTCACGGTCAAAATTCAAAAGTCATAAGCACCTACTAAGTAATTTGTATATAGCAATATTGTAGATAATTATAATTAACATGTATAGATAATATAGATCTCATGTAAAAGCTATCATGTACATTTTAAACTCAATCATAATCCACATTAGTACTTTAGGCTCTAGAGTGTGCACCCACTACTCCAACAATAGGCCTTAGGCGATAGGGCGGCTAAACAAAATCATAGGCCTTAGCATGTAGTAGGATGGCTAAATCAAATCAGGGACGGAGTTAGAAGTTCATATATGAATTCAGCCGAACTCAATATGTTTTGCTTAAATAATATATTTGTATTAAAAAATTCATTAACTATGTATAAATATTAAGTTCAGAATCCAGTTATTAAAATTTGAAATAGTCATTTAAAATAATTCAAAATCCATAAACTTAAAATTCTAACTTTTATCTCTAAATAAAATCATAGCCTTAGACGGTGGGACGGCTACACCAACACGTGGTAATGGTATTAATATCTCAAACTAGCATAAATAAAAACTTTTCCAAATCATAAAATTACCATTTCAATCACACATATTTTCATGAATATACATTCAATACACGATATTCAAGTAAATATACACAGCCGCAAATATCCAGCTTCTTTCATTCATATTTATCGGTAATCTCCAAAATTTCCTATCATTCAAAAAAATTCAAAAATCCCCTCTAGGATATATCACTCTCCTCTCGTTGATACATCCCTATCTCTGCTCGGATACATCTCTTACCTATGTATCCAGATGTCTGTTGATATATCTGGAAGTCTAATGATGTATCGTGATGTACGTTGATGTCCTACACCTTTTTTAATACATCCCTCTCCTTTCGGATACATCCCTCACCTATGTATCCGGAAGTCTAGTGATGTATCCAAAATTCATAAATTTTAAGGGATTTTTATAAGGGAAAATTGTACATAATGACAAACTATTAATTCAAATTAAATGGTATAACCACACTTTGATTTAATTGTGTCCTGTAGCAAACTGTTTGCCAGTCAACTCTCTCCCTCAAACTCTCACTCGCCACACTCCCTCTCTCGCTCGCTCTCTCTGTCGCTCGACTCTCTCGCTTTATACAAACAAAAATGTATAAATTGTGTTTCTGTTTGTATAAAGTGAAAGAAAATTGTATATACACATGCAAATACATATATCTTCGCCCTATACACTTATAATTATACAATACAAATATTCCCCTGTCCAGTTCTCTTTTGTCTTTCTCTCTTTCTCGCTTCATACAAACACAAATTATACAAAATACAATGTACAATTTATGTTTGTATAAAGCGAGAGAGAGAACGATATTTGATACACAAACGCTTTATTTCAATTCAATTGTATACAAATTCAAATTTTATACAGATATACAAACACATAAAATTAAATTGAGAGACTCTCAACGATTTATACAAACGAGAGGCTGACAACAATTTATACAAATGGCCTACCAGCGAAATTATACAAATCTGAAGAGCAGTCAAAGAATTATACAATTGCTTCTTTTGTATATATGTATAGCGAAATAGCCTAGTCATAGCATGTTTGCTATGGAGCTCAATTATGTAAACTTTGCTATAACGTATAAATATGAATTTTGTGTTTGCTATATGTGAAAGTTGCTCTTTTAATAATTTGAAAAAGAATAGGAAAATAATGTAATTAGCTCTTTACACTACGGAATTTAGGTAAATTATATTTATTTATTTGTTTGTTTGCCTCAATTGCAATGGTGATAGAATTAAGGGGCAGAGTGGACATCATCACTTTGATTGTAACTATTGGGCCAATTCCAATTCCTTAGTCGGATTGTGCCTTGTCAATTTCTCAAAAAATATTAGCCCAATAAGATATTTATTTATAATGGATTCTAAATGCCCAAAATATGTGTAAAAAATGGTAAGATTTCACATACTGCTCCCTGAGCATTTCAATCAATGTTCTATCAATTCACTTGAAACACGGTATGCAAGATGTCATTCTGGTCTCAGTGCGCTAAATTTGACGACTTGGACATATAGAGCATTCTGACATTGCTTCGAAATCCTAAAGGAGTAAAAAGCTTCTTGAAAAAATGGAGGAAGATATGGAGTAAGAATGAAATTAGGGTTATACATTGTCTGCCACATATTATTTCGTTAAAAGGAAAAGTAGAAGTAATTCAATAGTTAGACGAGAGGGGTAGTTTTAGGCTCAAAAATAGTTGAAGGGTTTGTTTGGTTTATTCGAATAATTGAAGATAGTTTCGGCTTTTTTTCGAATACCAAAAAGAATTAATGGTATATCAACTATTGATTTCTTTATTTCTAAATCAACTTTATACCAACTATTGATGGACAAACATTTTATTTTTTTTAAGTAAACAGATGAGAATAACCAAAGAGTAGGGACCAAATGTATTAAACTCCATTTATTATTGAGCCAGGAGTTGGGTGACCTTTTCTTACTTTTGTTGGAATTTGTCAACTCCATGCATAAAATGCCAGCATTTTAATCAAAGTGAACATCCAAATTTATTCTCTGTTATTATTTATTTGGATTATTAAAAGTAGTACAAATTATTTAAATATTACTCCTCTGGCTCATATTAGATACTCTCTCTGTTCCTAATTACTTGTCCATATTTCTTTTTTTAGTTGTCCATAATTACTTGTCCATTTTGACAAATCAAGAAAGGACAATTTTATTTTATTTTATTTACTATACCCTCAATTAATTACTTTAAAAAAGGTAGAACTTTTTGAAAATCTTAAGTTTTTAATTCATCTACTTCATAATTAATAGGGGTAAAATGATAAATTTACTATAACAATTATTGTTTTCTTAATATGTGTGTCAATTCAAAAATGGACAAATAATTAGGGACAGAGGGAGTAGGTACTTTCTATTTTACATGATAATTAAGAAATTATTAATAAATTAATTAACTTTATTATTTTACTCTTTATTCATATTAATTAGTCTCTTGAAAAAAGAAATTTTAGCTCTTCAAAATTTGTTTAAACTTCCAAAGGCTATAGCCTATATTCAATGTAAGGGTAAAATAGGAAAAATAATTAATTTATATCCTAATTTAGTAACTCATCAAGTAATATGATATAAGTATTTTTAGTAAGATGTTCATCTAATATGAGACATAGAAAATAATTTATAAAATTAGAATAAATTAATTAAATATTTTTCATTTTATTTGTAAAATTATTTTTTCTTGAAAGCAATAAATATTATGCTTCAATTAACAACAAGACTTATAAATAGAATGTATTAAAAGGACCAAGAATAAATTAGTAAAAATTATTCTCTTTATTTATGATTTATTTAGAGATATGTAAAGATTAAAGTAAACAAATAATATAGAACGAAGTAATTATTAACTTGATACTTTTTTTAAAGGACTATAATAGAATGATAAATTCATAAATTTGAAAAATATAATTATAGTTAATAATGAATATAAACTAAAAAATTATGCACAAAGTGTTTCATTTACATTTCATTCAAATAAAAGAATAAGATTCTCCTGTAATCAGCCACAAAATTCTATTATACAAAATAATTAAATAAAAATATGTTTTTGCTTATACACAATATCTTCCGTTAATTTTTAGCGGCCATGTGACGGAGATGACGCCGTTGAAATTGATACCGACGGTGAAACTGAGCCGTACGCCGTCGTTCCTGGTTCCGACATCCCAGTGCCATAGAATAAATCCGACAAGTAATTTTGCAAATCGTCAGGGGCAAATCTGACAACTGACTTCACTCCGCCACTTCTCAGTGATTCCCTGTACTTTTCGTAAAAGATCCGATAACCCGAAACAATCTTTCTAGACAATGATATCTTAACTTCATCTCGGAGTTTCGGGTCGGGTATAACCCATGAACTCTGTACTCGGTATGCTTCTTCAAAACCCGAATTGAATTTGAAAAACCATTCTCTTGCTTCCGGCGAAGACATCTCCGCCGTTGAATTCTCCGGCAATGATGTCAGCACTTTGTTCCATCCCATCCTCTCGTAGTTTGATATGTACTGTCTAATCTTCATTTCGTGCTTTGATAACCAATCTGATCCAAGTAGAAACTTCAGATTTGATTTCTTCACCTTCGAAACGACGTAGTTTAAGTTGTTCGCTAAGAACAGATAGGATAGCGAAACGTCCTTATAGAGCTGAGCTTTTCCGTCGAGTTTACAGAGGAGGATGAGGACGAGCCACGCTAGCCTGACGGAGACGGCGGAGGACGGTGAGTCATCTTCGTCGGGAATTGGACTCATGAAGTAAGATTCCGGCAACGGCGATTGAACTGACAGGGGCAAATCGCCGATGATTTCGGCAAAAGCACCGCTGTAATCGCCGAGGAAAACTAGGTAGTTCATGACGTAGCGGGTTAGAGGATGGACGCCGCCTCCCGCCTTTGCTTTTGATGTATCTTTCTGAATCGCCGATTCGAACTCCGAAAGCATTAATCGAGCGGCTTCCCCGAGTTTCACCAGTGACGCCATCGCCTGAGATTTAACGATCTCAAACGAACTGAAGCTGAAAATCAACTCGATTTCATCCCATAGCTCGGAAATTGAGTTGTAGAGATCGAGCACAGTGAACATTTTCTCAAGAGATAATTTCTTATACTTTGCTACCATTTCTGGGAATGCGAAAAGAGTAATAGCACTTTCTCTAGCAATTTCGGAGAAACAAGTTTCTCTTATTGCATCAGAGGCGGAGAAAACATGATCGCACAGAATCTTCTCGCCATGGAACAGAGTACTCACTGCTATTTTCACAGCACCTAACCAATTCTTCGTCTTCTTCTCCAACACTTCCCAATCCATTTTCTGAATTTGTGAGGAGGTTAACTTTTCAACGCCCAAATAATACAACGTCTCATCGATCACTGATTTTCGATTGAGATTATAAATCTTAACGCACTCTTTTCCATAACCAGCACCAATCATACAATCTGCTATAGCTTTCAAATTCGCCATCACAAGTTCAGAAACTATCTCAACCTCAGAAGCTCGAGGTGAAACCTCGGTATTAGTAGTTATCTCATCATCATGTTCATCCTCATCGGAAACACTGAACCGTGTTGATTGTCTTGAGGATCGAGTTGACAGAGTTTCAGAGTCTAGGAAATAGCGATTCCCTGATAAAATGGTGTACATTTCCTTTTGAAGTCTTTTCATTGCAATTTGCATGAGATTTTGAGCCTGAACAAGAAGTTCCGAGCTGGAACACTCTTTAATAACGAAATGCATACCATGTTGCAAGTTGGTAACAGCATCCAGAAATTTTAGTGCTTCTTCGCGATAATCTCTGAAAAGATTAGCGACTCTATTGTATGAAGTAGACGAGGAAGTATCGAGATCCCATTTTTTTATGATTGCTCCAGCTTCGTTAATTGTATCCTCCATTAAAGTTTGGGAAAAGGTATGACGTGAAGGGGAGTCGTTAGAAGTAGTAGAAGAATGTAAAGGTGAACTAGGCCGTGATGGAGAGAAATGTCCGGTTCTCATTGTTTATTTCGTAATCAAAGATTTCGAATTTTCAGAAGAGAGAATTGGCAAGTTTTGTTGTTTTTTATTTGGTAAAGGAGATGTTAATTGTTAGCTTAATTAGGATTTGAAAGAGAAAGGGGTATTTATAGAAGGGAAGGCTAATAATAATTGACATAGAAATGGTTGAAAAAATGGAAGTGACGCGGTGCGACTTTTTGTGTATTGGGTTTATTCAACTGTCGAGATAATCGGATTGGCCTTTTTAACGAAGGTCACAAAGCTCTTCCACTTGCGTACTTTGATATAGCCATATAGGGGTTGGCCATAGTTTGGCTAACTCAAAGGTCCAAAGTACCCTACTCGTTTTACGGAAAAATTTAGTAGCTCAGTTAGTTGACTTTCTGAATTCTAATCTTGTTGCTGGTTGGTGAGAATTCAATTTCTCACTTCGTAATCTCATTCCTCATTTTCTTAAAAACTACTCCCTCCGTTCCATAGTATAAGTCACATTTTCCATTTGCACTTGCTTTAAGAAATGAAGTAATTTTACCCTTATGTCCTTATTTAATGTTTGCTTATGACAACTTTGTAATAAATGATGAAATGTTAAATTTCAAAAATATAAATGATTTGGGTGACTATTTAAATTTTACTTTTTGGAGCCAAATTTTTTTTACCAATTGATCCAAAAAAATTAGAAAATCAAGTTTTTCCCACCTCAATTTTTCTATATATTTTGTGTAAAACGTTTTTTATATTTTTATATATAAATTCTTAAAGCAAACATGACAACATCACAAAATATTCAAATTCCATTACTTCAAATTGATCTAAATTTTCCTGCTGAATCTGATATTATTGATAATGAAATTAGACGACAAATGAATGTTAGTTCTAGTTCGATAAATCATTTGTTTTTTGATTTAAATGGTGCATAACTCCTTTATTTGGATCTTGATTTTTCTCAATTTGACTTTCACATGTTTTGGTTGAGCCTTCTATTTTTGTATCCTTTGAACTTTTTGAAATGTCATCCTCCTTGATAAAATCTGTTGAAGCTTCAACTTTCAAGATTATTTTTGAATTTTTTTTCATTTTTTATTTTTAATTTGTTTGTTGATATTTTTTTTCAAAATCAGATTTTATAGAATAAGTAGTGAATAAAGAAAGTAGTTAATTAATGAAGGAAGTACTCTCCCAATAAAATTAATTACTTGTAGATTTCCTAGGTTAGTCAAAGTAAATACATTTTCAAGATTAATTAATTAATTAATCAATCAAGGGTATAATGAGTAAAATATGATAATTTATGCATAAATTTTATAAAATGACATATATTATGGTTCAACTATTTTTAGAAAATGATGACTTATAATATGGGACGGAGGGAGTACTCGTTATACATTAACTTGGTGACTTTCGTTTCTCCTAAAAATGACAATGAATATGAAAATAGTAGATGATTTGTGATTGGTGGTAAAAGAAAGTTACTTTGCTCTCGGAAGTTACTGTCCTTCTTAATAAGCGTATCTTAAAGGGTTAAAAGTCAACCAAAAATTTGAAATATCCAACTTGATTAATTATTCAAAATTGAACCTAAAAACTTACTTGAATTGTAATTTGTTACAAATTCTTTTGTCTTTTCTTTTATTTGATTATATTTTTTTATGTAAGTCGTTGTATATATTGATCAGCTGAAGTATTTCTGACTTAAATAATAAATAAATAACCAAATTGTGAATTATAATGTGGAATGTTTGAAAGAATTTTTTTTCAAAAATAAATAAATAGCCGCAGCTGTTTCTTGCTGGGATAATTGCATAAAAAGCTACTACAACTTTGTTAAAAAATGAGTAAGTGATCTCATCGAAATTAACCGGCAGGCCGGCCTTTTTCTATTAAGCGACACTTTACCTAACACAAGGCATAACATAATCCAACAATAACAACGATATTATTGAGGTCTGAAGAGCGTATAATATATGCAAATTTATTTTTATTTTATGGAGGTAAAAAAATTGTTTATTAAGAATCCTTGATTCAAGCACAACAAATTAAAAAAAAAAGGACAAAAAAGAAAACATGATAGCTAATAAAAAACGCAGTATACAACATTCAGTAATAACATGACATATAAGCCCTTTTGGTTTTAGCACACCCTTAAATATTAAAAACATATATTTTTTTAAACAAATTAATAAGAAAATAGTAGTATTAGATTAATTAAAATACTCCAGCACAAGTGATAAAAAGTCTTGATTGACATTTGACTCTCATGGTCAAATATGACGTACCATTGGTTAAATTTAAAAAAGTATTACGAATAAGCAACTTCCCCAGAAAATCGTTTTGGTTCTATTGTTAAACAATTCCATATAATATTTCCAACATTATTGGTTCTTTAGTACTATATGTTATATGTAATATAAGAGATAGCAGTCAAAAGTATATTTTGAATTGTTTTAATTATTTTGTGAGTTTCATATTTTAACTATCAGTTTTTTTTCTTCTTTTACTACTTGAATTGTTATCATCTATGTATTAAAATATATTTTAACTATTGATTATTTCCTTTTTCGTATCTAGGTGATGATAATAGTTCAAAAGTATTAATAATCTCTAAATCTTATAATAATATATCTTGTTGTCATGACTTCGCACATAAATTGGACTCTCCACGCCAGAGAATGAGTCAAGTCTTTTTCTCCAAATACAATATATACTTACTTAATATTAAACTATACTAATAGAATCTTAATACATAACGTTAGTTATAAGACTATTTCAAAATGAGCTTTTGCTCAAATAATTAATATGAAATTCAAAAGGTGAGACTTTTTCCACTTAAAAATTACAAACGCATTGGACCAAATTTCAAATTAAATTTGTTTCTTACTATTCCTAATTGTTGACATTGGAATTAGGACGAGTTGGATGAGTAGGGATGCTATAATAAATTTGAAATATTGTGCTTTTATTATGATTTTTTTTTTCATTTATGAGGAATTTAAAAATATTTTTCAAAATAGTTTGATAACAAATATAAGAAAATTGAAAAATATGTTCGTCCAGACTAGACCCAACCCTTTAGTTAAGTGAATTATTATTCATATACAATGAAGGGGTGTTAACGGTTCGATTTTTTGGTCAAAACTAAATTAATTTAATACTATTTTGATAAATACAAATCCAACAACTCTCAACCATAATTTTAAATTAATTTTATAAATTCACAAGACCCATTTATTATTGTTCAAGCTTCCTTAAACTTACCAGTGAAGTTGTTTAATCTTTCAATACTATCACAAACGTTGGTCTCAATTGTGTTTAGAAGAGAAAGATTCTAATGATTTATTTATTCGGTTGAATCAACTTTTAATTAACAATTATTTTATCGATTAGAATCAAGTTTTAACTGACCAAACGATAGACACTTAATTCTTATTTACAACAAGTCAACACAAATAACAACAATAATACCAACAACAAACGATATGTATATATATATATATATGTGTGTTGAATTATTATACATATGTATTCAAATAATATTTATTAAAATTTTAATATGTTTTCATGCTAACGCGCACATATAATTATGTTCCACGTTGAAAGTCTTTGAATTTGAAATGAAAGAACTCGTGCCAAGGAGTTGCATTCACCAATAAGAATATATCTAGAAATCGAATTATCTGTTTTTTTATTTCTTCCTTTCTTTCTTTTTACCAATTTGATAGGCATATTAATTCATGAATAAAAAAGAACAACATGTATGAGTATGAAACATTAATATTTGCTTACGTATAATTAGTTGCTTGATGATAGCTCGTATCAAAATGATAATTAAATTACTCTGCATTATTATTACAAGTTGCTAATAATCCCTAATACTTATTAGAAATAATATATCATGATAAATGAATACACTTAACCTCCAGCATTATTTAGTTTCATGCAATTTTCAATGTTAGACGAGTAATAATTAATTGATATGGGCATGTTGAATGCTGAATTATTATCAAGTTTTATAAAGTCAAAAAGAAAATGCAGGAATAATAATAATAATAACATATTTAAAATTCAAACTGAAAATTTCTTGAACATTCAAAATCTCTAATTCAAAAAGAAACAATTTTATTAGCTTATTTGGTTGTTACCACAAAAGAGTAACATTCAATAAATCATAAATGGCATGAAGCACAGCCCCTTTTTAGGAAAGAAAGTCAAAATTCAAAAAAAAAGTCAAAATTTTCTTCCTTTGACATAGCCTTCTTTCCTATTTGAATTGAAATTGGTAATGGAAGTAAAACGACAGAAATAGCATGACTTAATACATAATTTGAAATGTGTTCATGTGGTTTGTCTTTTTTTATTGAATGTTCGTATTTGTATTAAAATCTAATCAATTTAAATTTAGTTGAACATGATTCATGATCATAATAGTATTTTTTTTGACACAAACTTTTTAATCTAAAAATCAGATATCTAATTAACGAAGGAACATATTCACTATATCATATCTATTAATAAAAAACATTATATCTTTGAAGGACAAAACCAAAAGTATTATCATTTTTATTACCATGCGCTTAAAGTCTATGTATAACTTATATAGGGATAAAAGAATTCATATCTTTCTTTTCTAGAATCATTCCAAGGTCAAGCATTTACGGATATAATTATAAACTTATTACTTTCTTAAATTAAAAAAATATGAATATAAAGGATTAATTGTTAAAAGTGAGTCTTTTAGATTCAACAAATATTTTAAATTTTATTAAATATAAAGGACTAATTCTATCAAACAACAATATTTATAGAAAATACTAATAATGAAGTAAATTATGAAAAATTGTATTTATGATAAGTATGTAATTGTAATAATTAGGAGAAAAATTATAATTGTAGTCCTATTAGAGCAGAAGAAGAATTATTTTTAATTCTATTGAGACAGAAAAGTTGAGTCCATGCTGTAAAAGGAGGTGATATTGTGAATATTGAAGAAAAAAGAGAGAAGAAGAAAGAGGAAATTTTTCCCAAAAGTTCATTTCTTATTATTTATTTTCACATCTTTAATAATATGGTATTAAAACCTCTATGATCTTGATAGAAGGTCCACTTCAAATTGTTGAATAGTGCACGTCTAGGAATTAGTTTTTGAGAAGAAAAACAGAAAGATTTCAATAAGAAAATGATAATTATTGTATTGGAAAGAGTCGTGCATCCAATAATTTACTTTAAAGCATACAATATTTGAGAATAGAATTTTTTTTTTTTATAAAAACAAGAATTTTCTGAAAGTTAATATCTATGTAAATGGTTCAATCGTGTTTTAGATAACAATTCTTTTTCTTTATAAAAAAATATCTCTTTAAAATATTTTGTGTTAAATTAAATGATGCTATATAAATTAAACAGAAAGTTTATTACTACTTTTTATGATTGTTCGAATGTTGTACGCACGTCCGTCAAATGACCATCAAATCATTTGATAGACTTCTACTGAAAGTTTAATTATTTAAGCAGAGACTTTTTCATTAATGAATTTTATGCAACATAATTAATTTGTAATACTCCCTCCGTTTCACAAAGAATGACCTCCTTTCCTTTTTAGTCAGTTTAAAAAAGAATGACCTCTTTCCTTTTTTGGTAACATTTTACTTTTTGCTTTCCACGTGGCATGTTTAAGACCACAAGATTAAGGGCAATTTTGTACATTTGACATAATTTTAATTTAGGACCAGAAGATTCAAAAGTCTTCTTTATTTACTTAAACTCCGTGCCAAGTCAAACCAGGTCATTCTTGTGAAACGGAGGGAGTATATAATATATGGATCAATGATATAAATATTTATTATATATTGAGTAAACGTCAATAACTCCTTCAAACAACTTTGGCTAGATGGATCATGCGCTGATTTTCCTTTCTTAAGTAACCGATAGATTTTTTATATTTGTTTTTTTTTTTCAAATTTACATGGTTTTGTTGAAATTTTGCCATTCAAATTTTTAAATTTTAATTGAAAATTCGAACATAGAAGCTTTAACCTTTATTTTTTTGAACTAAATTTTATATTTAAAAACTATGTAAAAGTACTATAAATCACAATTTAAAATATTTTGAAGACATATAAAGAAATCCGATAAAAAATTAATTTTAATTAATTCTCAAAATTCCAATTATGCAACATAAATTAGGACCGGAGTAGTAGGTTCTATATAGTATGTTTGACCTTAAATAGGAGGATATGGAGGTTGGAGATTAGCATAGAAGGTCAGTAGGTATTCCAACGTTGTCTAATTTCCTTATCAATATTATTATTATTATTACCTTTATCCACTGGCGGAGCCAGAAATTTCGCCAAGGGTGTTCAACCTTTAAAGAGTCGATAATTTTTTTTTTGGCGGAGTGGATACACAAAACATTTTTTTTTACAAATGAGAATTTCTGTGTTTTTTTGTTTTAAAAGAGATTTGTATTAAAAAAAATACAACAAGTGGGAATTGAACCCCAGACCTTCATGAAGTGAATGAGTGCATCTACCGCTGGACCATCTGCTTTTGCTATGTCAAAGAGTGTTCAATTAATACATATCCAGATATTAGACTAAATTTTGCCTATATACCCGATATAATTTTCCGACGAAGGGTGTTCATCTGACCACCCTTACTAGGTTGTAGCTCCGCCCCTGCCCTTATCCTTCGATTTTAATAATACTTGTTTTTTCTTTGTTTCGATTATCGTATTATTTTGTTATTGTGATTGTGTTCTTCTACATTGTTTTTCAGTATGACTTCTTCACTACTGTATTTGTTTTACATACATGATTTTTTATATGCATTATTTGAGCAGGGGGTCCATCGAAAACAACTTTTCTATTTTCACAAGATAGAGTAAAATTGCGTACACACCACCCTACTCAAATTCCACTTATGAGATAATACTTTCTTGTATGAATTTATATTGATCATTCATTAAATTAGTTAATATTACCTAATCAGGGAAAGCAAAAAAGTAAATAGATATAATTAAAATTTAGTCTTAGAAGTCTGCTGCCTTCACTTTATTGGAGAGTTAAATTTAGCTTGCTTTTAAAGTTCGTCGAAGACCGCATAGCGCAGTGGATTAGCGCGTTTGACTTCGGATCAAAAGGTCGTGGGTTCGACTCCCACTGTGGTCGCTTTATTTATTTTTTGTTTTCTTTTGTAATTTGGATAGGCTACACGATGCGTGTGCCTACTTGTTCGACTTTATACATTGATATGTAGAACGCCTATGTCTACTTGTTCAATTTTATACAAATTTACGTGTATGTTTACTTGTTCAACTTTATATAATTTTGAATGTCTTCTTGTGCGGATTCAAAGTTGAAGGAACATAAATATTAATCGAAGCCAAGTAACAGTTTATGTATTATGTCAATATAATATTTAATTTTAACCAAATACATGCGTATCGGCCTTACTTTAAAAATATATACATTTTGGATGCTATGACTTCGAAATGCGCATTTCAACTACTGAGAAAGAAAATAATGATCTCTTTCTAGTCTACAACTTAAGATCTCTTTCTTAAAGATAGTATCATAGATATACTTAAACTACAATTTTTTTGTGATTTCCAATATTTTATAACACCAAGTACCAACTAACCAAACAGGCCCTAAAGCCATAAGAAAACCAAAAAGAAAATTAAAAAAATCAAATTAAATTAAAGTAAGACTAAGAAAGACATATAAAAAAAGCATGGAAGACAAATTGGATTAAAGTTGTATCTTAAGCCATTAATGGTGCGCCGCTCCATATTTATCAATTAGAGTACTTATTATTTTATATATATAATCCCTTATTGTATGGACCAAAATTCTCCCTATCTTTTTCACGCAATTTTCTATTTTTATTTCCTGCCGACCAAAGATTAGGCGGATGTCGAATTATGGTATTGAGCTCATCTGAATTTGATATTTTTATGGTGAAACATAAATTTATATATAGAAGATGGCTACAAAAAGTTCAAATAATTTTAAGTTCTCTGAACTAGTACTTTCACTTACAAAACTTCAGATTTTTTTTCCGAGTAAAATGCTAGGCCAACCACAACTTCAAATTTAAAAATTTTAATCTCAAAAATTTAATTTCAACTTTAAAATCTATGATCAAACGGGAGTCTAGATTCGATAGTAAAGAAAATAAAGTTCAAATTGAAAAAGAAAAATAAAAGGATATAATCAAAGTTCAAATTTCAATTCAAAATCTATGATCAAATGGAAGTCTAGATTCGAAAGTCGAAGAAATAAAGTTCAAACAGACAAAAAAAAAAATACAATAAAAGTTCAAATTTAAACTAAAGCATGATCCATCTGCGCAAGTAACGATTCAGAATATTTCTTGATTCAAACAAGTACTTGACCAAAAAGTATAAAATTCCACACTTTTGTGTACAAAAGTTTTCAATCAATTGATGATATAAAGAGAGGTAATTAAAGTCCCAAAAAAGGAAAGAAAGTA
Organism: Solanum gracilifrons; assembly: GCA_029582605.1. Lineage (NCBI taxonomy): Eukaryota > Viridiplantae > Streptophyta > Magnoliopsida > Solanales > Solanaceae > Solanum > Solanum gracilifrons. The sequence goes on from JAJOOH010072483.1 coordinate 18,309, forward strand.
AATAAGGTCACCTAATACAAAATTGAAAACAAAGTAACAGATAAAGTGGTGCCTTGTAATAATGTACTAACAGACAATCCCAAAAAGAAGAAGCCATGATTATGACTCAACATTAATTCAAGGCCTAAATTCAAATGGAAATTTTCATTTTATTGCATAAATGATCACGTTGAATATGCTAGATATCGATATCGATGATAATGAGAGGTAGCACGATATCAGACAATGAATATCGTTTCTACATCTATGCATGTTGTTGGTAGGTCAAATCTAAGCAATAAATATTGATCCAACATCTAAGCCTTTAGTTGATAAGTCGATCAAATCACTATCCAAATAATTAAATTGAAGGTATTACTATATTTGCATTTGAAATTGGAGTATATGTATTTTTAACATTTAATTCATTATAACGGTGAATTTATCATATAGTTTTATACCGTGACTCATTAAATATATTTTAGTAATTAGAAAGGAAAATATTGGTGAGGTGGAACACATTGCGTAATATGTGTCTGCATCTGAACTTGTAGTTGGTAAATCAAATCTAAGTGATAAATAATTAAATATCGTCTTGCACTTAAGCATATAGCTGTCAGGACCGGCTCGACTATAAGACCAATTTAAACGACATGCATGTGGTTCCAATTATTCTAAAAGTAACATAGAAAGTGGTGCCTTGCTGGTACGTATAGTAGTAATGTACAATAAGACAACCCCAAAAAGAAGAAGCCACGATTATGACTCAACATTTAAGGCCTCAATATATCCACTCCAAAGAAGATAAATCACTTCAAAATGAAATTTCATTTTCACTAATTTAGCATTACCGTTTGGATCCAACTAGGAGGTCTTATCATCGATTTTTATGGCATATGCATGATCACATCGAATATGCTAAGAAAGTAAAGGAACAAAAGGAAAATTTAGATAGTGAGGGGTGTCACGATACTTACTGGACTATAAATATGTTTTTGCATCGATATGAATATGTAGTTGGTAGGTCAAATCAAATCACTATCCCAATACTAGTAATTAAATTGAATTTGGATTGAATTGAAGCTACTATATACGCACTTGGAATTGAAATATTTAGCTGATCAACTGTGAATTGCTATAGCCTATATGCAACTAAGCTACCATATATATGTATATATTATATGTTACATTAAACATGCTATTAATATAAAAAATTTAAATTCGAATTTCATCGTGACTCATTATTAGACATTCAGACAACAATTACCCCACACCATTTTATGAATATCCATGCTTAAAAAACCTTATAATTTTGACGTGTTTTTTTTTTTCAAAGCGTGAACCATCATTTGACAGCGTGCGTTTCTTATAAATGATAATAATACGTTGCATTTGTCTATCATATTAATACTCCTCATGAATTGGGAGGTACAATAATTATGTATGTTTGAGTTGACGTTTTAAATATTGTAAAAAATATTTACATAGTCAAATTACTTATTAGTTAGATCGTATCAGTAAAATTCATTGATTATAATAAGGTTTTTACAACATCATATGGACCTGCAATTACTTTTTTAATGACATAATTGTGTAAAATACATTTTACTTCATCTTATTTTGTAGCTCGCCACATAATGAGAGTTTAGTGCATCGAATCGCTTTAGTAGATATAACTTAAAACTAATATAGCTCGTGTGGGTAGGAAATAAGTTATCCCAATATTGTTGATCCCACCTTCGATATGGGTTAAAAATAATACTGAAATAAATCTATCTTAAAATTAATTTCAGAATTAGTTATTCCTCAACTCTAGTATCAAAAGCAGAGTAGCTCTTCTTTTTCGGTTTAAAATTTTCGGTCTTTTTTTTTTTAATCTTATCCTGGTCAAATGTTCTTCAACTGCTCGACAATCGTAAAATGAGTGATCTGGAAAGTTGGTAAAAAAAAAAAAACAAGACATTCCTAAAGACAAACATGCCAGCCTTATAATTATCAAAATTTTCAATAGTATACAAAAAGTAGGAGAGAAAAAAAAGAAAGAAATATTCAAAGTCTTGATTGTTGTTTTTGTTTATTCCAAGATATTATTATCCTCACAGAACACAAGAGAACCAAACAAACTCTTTTAAACTTTCTATTTTTTATTTTTTTTAATATAAACATTTAATTAAAAAGATACTAGTAAGTAAAATAAAACAATATTTGCAAGCCCCACCACACATATAATAATGTATGAAATACACCATATTAACGACTAATTTTGAAATATTTAGTCATTAATTTAAACCAAAAAGAAAAAAGAAAGCACACTCGATCATCTGCATTATAGATATTTCAAAATTAATTCATAGTATTACATCAGTAATTTAAGAGCAATTTTCTTTAGATCATCGGAGAAGACCAGGATGAGGAGGAGGATGAAGACGAGGACGAAGAGGCTGTTGGAAATGGCCAAAATTGTGCATTTTTCACCTTAGAAACACTTGTCAATACTCCTAATGGTGTCACATCGCCGATGACTGTAACTTTTTTTGAAGCCAAATCGATATTAAATGATTTTACTCCTGCTTAATTTAATACAAAAACATTAATTTAATTAATTGGATAGTATATAACATATCCATAATTATACTAATAATACTATATAATTAACTTGCCTTCCATTCTGGAGATATGTTTTCTTACTTTCCCTTCACAACCTTTGCAATGGATTGACACCCTCAATTCCACAACCTGTCGAACATACGAATAACAAAATTTAAGTTTTATGTACTAGCATCGATCTTTTTAAATTATATCTATCTAATTAAGTCATTTATAAGATAACTATAAGTAAATATTTTATGATAAATACTACTAAATAATTGACACCTCATTTGCTATAATATGCTCATCGTGTGAAAAAAAAAAACTTTACACTAAATAAAGTCGTTCGCAACAAATTAAGAAATTAACTAAAATTTAAGTTCTATGCATTGCCCGTCAGTTTAAAAAATATTTACGCAATTAGGTTACTTATCTGTAAATAAATCATTTATAATAAGTATAAACGGTAACCTGATAAAATTGATAACTAACCTGTTCACCAGGGCATGAGCGAGTTGATTTATAGACACACAAATCATTTGAATAAGTCGATGAAGGTTTATAGACCGGAGATTCAAGTAAACGAGTCGATGAAGATCGATACATGAGTCGTTCATTTGTGCTTTTAGCCCTTAAAGGTTTGCTAGGAATCAAAGCTTTTGATGTATCTCCAGATGATGATAAGAAATCTATAAATGGAGTATTAGTACTATCACTTAACAAGTACCTAGAAGAGTTACCTAAGTCAGTAACATCAGCTGAGCTTTTACGACGTAACTTTTCATCATGACTCTTTCGATTTTTATTTTGATGGTAGTAAGTTTTGGGATCGAATGGAAGTTGATGAGATGAACATGGGATTGGAGTTTTGATTTTTGGTGTACGAGGATCGCCTAATCGATCGATTTTACGATCAATTTGATGCCTAATGCCACGACGAACCATAGTATATTGATCCATACTTGAACATATGGCTGTGGAAGCAGGAGAAGCACAAAAAAGATCTATGGATTTCATTTTTTTGGAACCAAGAAGATGATGAAAATAATAAGCTAGTTTTTAATATAGCATAAGTTATAGTAGGAAAAAAGATGGAAGGGAGAGTAGTATAGGAAAGATTTTTTTTCAAAATGAGGGAAGGGGGTGAACTTATAAAGTAGTGGTAGACTAGAGTAGGAGGTACGGAGCGAGTGTGTATGTTATGAATTCAGCAAAACTCAATAATTTTATTGATGATGATCCGAACTTTATATCGATTTAAAACTCAATAATATAAAAAAAAGGTAAAATTTTAAATTCTGAGGCGAAAAATAAGTAGAAAATAGGGAAAAAGAAAAAGATGGCAACTAAGGCCCCATAAGAATTGATGAATAATGTAAACCTTAGGGGACACAGGATTTCTCTGGACCTTTAAAGTTGTGTCTGCATTTTTCTTTTTGTTTTTCTTTTATGTTTTAAGTGGGTAAGGGGTGGGTGGGGTGGAGACTAGACAAGGTTATTGTTTGAATTTTAACTTTTATTACATTGTAAAAGAATATTTGCATTATTAAGTAATCTTAAAAAATGACTACTTTTTTCATTTTAATTTATATGTTTGATTTGACGAAGTATAATTAAAGAAAATGTTTCTTTCTCGTAATATGTTAAAATTGACAAGTAAAAATAAAATAAATTTAATAGATAATTAAAATGAATAGAGAAATACGTATTAAAATTATTAATCGCCTGTTTGGATTGGCTTTTAAGCCAAAAGCCATAAGTTAGGATTTCTAACTTATGACTTTTGACTTATTTTTGTTATTTTGACTTAAAAATAAGTGCTTATAAGCACTTTTTAATTTTATCCAAACACTTCAAAACTACTTAAAAGCTATTTTGGCTTTAAAAACACCTAATATAAGCTAGCGTTTGACCATATATTTTCAAATATTTTTGGCAAATATTATTTGGATGAAAATTTGGGTGAAATTTCACCATGTGTTTGGTCATAGTATTTGGGAAATATATTTCACTTTTTTAGAAAATATGACTTATACCCATAAGTTTTAAAAACTATCAAAACAAACCATAAGTTTGTATTACAAGTCAATTGGATCTTCGTTGCAACAAATAACAAGTAATGACCATGACACTAGAGCAATGTGGTAGTTTGGAGTGAGTGCAACAAGCATCATTCCATACATCGTGAAGTAGACAAAACACATGACTTTGTTACCCTAAGCCGATTATTCATCATTTTGATCAATAACCATATCATCACTTTCATAACCACGAAATATTTCATCACTACTTTGGTGTTCAAGTAAAAAATTATGTAATACAATGCAAACAACTACTATGGAGGGTGTTTTGTAAAAAATAAAAGTTTGGTGTAAAATTTTAATTTTCAAAAAATCCCAAATAATGAAATTTGGCCCAAATACTAGAAAATTCTAGTATTTGGAAATTTGGGATATTTGCCAAAAAATGGCAAATTGTGTGGACAAATACTATTTGCCAAATTTTTCCTCAAATATTATTTGGGAAATTTATGACCAAACGGGCCCTAAGTCAATCCAAACGGGCACTCAAGTACATTGATTGCTTATAGAGGCTTTTTAAGTTGTCTTGAGTTGCGCTGCTAGTGTACTCTTTTCAACTGAGTTTGATTTTTTCTTCCCTTCGAAACTAGCAACAAGTTCAAGCCTTCGCAATTTTTTTTGAATGATGGTCGGATTAATCCTTTTCTTCTATTGATATTGAGACTGATATTTTGATTGTCTTCCTTATTATTCATTATTCGATAATAAAATTTATTATTATTATATCGATATTAAATGCAGTACCTCGCTTCCTTGATACACTTATAATTAAAGTAAATTAATCTTTTTCTACTTTTGTGAGTTTTGGATGTGAATGATTAGGAGCATTAATAGCAGCAAATGTAGGAAAATGTGAAGACTAATTAATTAGTAGACCATATTATTACCATATCATTGCCCACAAGATGTGACTCTTAGGAAGATCATATGATAAGGCTAACCGAAAGTAGCCTTTCCTTTGTCTATTTTCCATATTTGTTCCACTCTTAGAAGTTTGTTGATTTTTGTACATCCATTTTTTCACTTAAGTCATAGTTAATTAATACACATTATTATTTTATTAAATTATTTTATTATAATCAGCTGATATGATTTAATATACATATTCAGTATAAATAATATTTTGGGAAACTTACAGAAATCCTACTAGTTTAAGAGAGCTAATTACTTAGATACACTCTAGTTTATAATATTACGAATCTTATCAGGGTTTAGTGTGTCCAGATACGTCCAGATACATGTGATCAATCTTGAAATACATGAAATCAAAATTAGGTGTAATTTGTTCTAGATACCGTATATATATTCAAGTGGATTCGCATGTATCTAGATGCATGACAAATCTCGCTCACATCTCTCTCATTTCTCTCGACTATCGCCTATGTATCTTGTATCTTAGATACATGTGAACTGCGCCAGATACAGATTATCTCGCTCGTCTCCGGTCTTCCCATCTCGCTCACCTTTCTCCATATTTTAATGTATTGTCTAATGAAAATTTTTTATATACCTAAGTATATCGTCCTCAATATATGATAGGTAATTGTTAAAATTGTAACTCTCTTATTCTTGGCCATCTTAATTAGGAGATTATAATGGTGCAGTTCAATAATAGTTTGAAAATATTATACACTGAACACGTGGAATTTAATACTCTACTATCATCAAAGATTCCTCTAGCATAGTTTTTCTCGAAGTCCAAACATTCCGATTTTCTGCCTCAGAAAATGAGCTAAATATATAAATTATAGTGTCCTGTAATGGGAAAAGTTGATATAATTATATTATATGAGTAAATTTTTGAAAGAAAAAAAGCTACGTAAAGACTAAATAAAGACCTTGATTTGGGACCCAAATTTGTGGAGTATAATTGGATGAAGACAAAGTATTAGTCAATTAATTGCGGAGAAAGTTAAAGATTAAGACAAACAAAGATGAGTTAATTTAGGATTTAATACAAGTGATAACAAAATAAGTTGGGGTTCACCGTTCACGTGATAAAGTGTTCGTTTCAAGAATTCTCTCTAATTAAATTAATTAATTATTCGACCTAGTTGGTTTAGTACTCCCTTGGTTCATTTTTATTTGTCACTTATTTTTAAAATAAATTTTCATTTTTATTTGTTACTTTTGATATATCAAGAAAAGACAATTATTTTTTCCATGTTTTACCTTCAGGATTAAATATTTATTCTACAAATCAGTTTCCAAAACTCAACACTAAACATCTATCATTTAATTGGGATAATTTGGTAAAATACCTATATATATAATTATTTTCTTAATGGGTGTGCCAAGTCAAACAGTGACACATAAAACTGAACGGAAGGCGTAATTTATATTCCATTTGTTTCAACTTATTTGTTGTATTTCTCTTTTACATGTTTTGTAAGAGAATATTAATTAAGATAAAGGTGATCTGACAGGATATAACGTAGCTCAAACTTATCGCGAGGACATGCATGACCCCTTAGATAGGGATTGTTGAGACACGTATTAAGGTAGAAGATTAGTAGGTAATAGTGTGTTGTCTTGCTACCCGTCCATACCACTAATTGTAGTATTGCTTCTGTTGTTATATGCCCTTCGAATTTATTTTCTATATGTTGTTTCTTATACTTCGATTATTATATCATTTTGTTATACTACTTTTTTTTTTTAAAAGCAATTACGCTAGGCAAGGTGTGCCTAGGGCTAGTTTTATTTACTCTACCCTCCTCATACCCCACATTTTATTTATTTAAAAAATATTATCCTTTTTGATTATTTTCAAAGTCTTATTTAAAAGTAGAAATAGTCATTATTTTTCTGGGGTCTGAATATTGATACCAAAATTATTCTGCTGCAGAATCACACAGCTATGTACTCCATATATTTAATCTTCAATATTAAATTGTTTTTGCAACTTTTTGCATCATACTGACATTTTCTTTGGGAGGAAAAAAAAGTTTATTTCTACAATATTTTTGTCACGCCCCAAAATTGAAGAGGAACATTTTTGACATATAATATTGCTAAGTTTAAAATTAATTATCAAGTCATGAACCTTTAATTGACATTTGAATACATAAGTCTTTGAAATATTTCTCGAAAATAATTAATTGAAGTGTCTAAAATAAAGTAGCAAGGCTTAGACAAACTAAACATCGCATGTTTTCTCATAAGCATACAAATTCAATATTGGTGAAAAATGAAAATTATTAGAACTTTTTCAACTTTTATATAATTTTAACTAATGATTAAATCGTAGTGTATACCTAAGGTATTGTAATATACGAGATGCCGCATCAATAATTCACATATCAATTACGTATTTCTACAAATACCTACTTAATTCGAAAGGTGAAAAAAGTATTAAAAAAGTTTGAGATAATGAGTAAATAAATCATCCAAAAGTAATTAAAAAATTTGTATTATCAACTTTTTTTCCCACAAATCTCAAACAAATCAACTAGAAAAGCTTTTCCAACAACCAAACACATAATTTTGGATCAAAATGTCAAATGCACAAGTTTTAGTCAAGATTTTGGAGTAAATTAATTCCATTAGTGCTAGACCACATGCAGTTTATCCAGAATAGTTACTTGTGGACATACTTCCTCGATTTATTTTACTTATCATATTTTTTATTTGTATGTCCATTAAAAAAGTAAAAAATAAAAGTTTGATCAAAATATCCTTTTTTATTTTGTTATCAATACTACTCTTTCTTTACCACATTAATCTATTTCCATATTTATTAAATAAAATTAAAAATAAAAACTAATGATTAATTATATCTTAATTTTTTAATATTCTAATTATTTAAATCTATAATATTTAGCAAGCACGATAGCTAAAATAGATGGGAGAAAGTAATTAACTATCTTTAAAAAGGGAAATACTGCTAATATACCCTTAACTTTATGGTTTTAGCAAATGGTTGTAATGATTATACTTGCAAAAATGGGGATAATGTGTTCTCCTTTGGTAGGGCCAATTTCTTTTAAGTAATTAAATATTTAAGTGGATATTAAAGGTTGGTATCATAATTACATTCTGAGATTGCTTAGTGATTAGCATTACAATAATTTTATCAAAGTTGACTGTGTGATCCATTTTTTTTCACTAAACACAATCCTTTTACTGATTTTGTGTTAAAATTTTCTTGATTTTGGGTCCACACAGTTATGATTAATAATATAAAGTTTTGTACTTCTCAAAAAGTATAAGATTTTTCTTCCCTTTCCTTCATCAGAAAGTGAAAAACAAAAAATTAACTATTGGAAAACAAAAAGTGTAAGGTAGAGTTAGGATTAAAGCTATACGATAACAATAATATATTTAATGATAATTTCATAAATGAGACCTGAGAGGGTGGGTGTGAATGCTATGACAGAGACAGATGAAAGCAAGGGGAATTAGGTTTAAAGCTATACGATAACAATAATATATTTAATGATAATTTCATAAATGAGACCTGAGAGGGTGGGTGTGAATGCTATGACAGAGACAGATGAAAGCAAGGGGTTCATTCCTTTAATTTTGACAAAAAAAATTATGTCATATATATTATAAAGTATAAATTAACTTTTATGAATATATATATATATATATATATATAAATTTCCATGGTCTTTTTGTGTCTTTAGTTCTTCATATTTTGAACATGTTTAATGAAAATCATGGCTCTGCCACTAATGTAAGCAACCTTAACCCTATCTTGTGAAGGTAGATATGTTATTTCCGATGAACCTCTGGCTCAAATAAAACATATCAAAATAATTAAATAAGTATGAAAAACATATAAATAATAAAGAAATCGTGTTAAAATAATGGAGCAAGAAAATAGTATCGACAGAAAATAATAAGTAAAAATATATAATAGAAAACATATAAATATAGTGAATCTTCAAATAATCAACTTTGCTTTATTAGTTTTCTTGTAAATATTTTTGTAGGGTCACAAATACAAACATATATCCAACTAACAACCTAGAAAGGAATTTCTTGTCCTTGAAAATTTTCTTATCCCTTTGCCCCTCGGGACGGAAAAATGCCGAATTTTCTTATTTGATGTTCAATATTCGTATTGATATTTGAATTCAAGTATTATAAATTTTTTTCTTCTTCTGAAGATGGTACTTTTAACAAGATTTTTTTTTATTTACAAAGGCTCAAACCTAATTATTGATTAAGTGCGAAGAAATCACATCTATTCCATCATAATTTATCGATATAAGCAAATATTTAATTAGTACATTTCTATATCCAATTTCTAATTAAAATAAGATAATATTAGTACATATAAATAATGTGAATTAATATGTGGGTCGTACTGAAATAATTTGATGTTTGAGCACGCTAATAAAGCTATGGGGGGCCTTTCTTTTTCCACCTTTTTACATTTCTCTTGGTTTATTAATTTCACGACTTACGTGTTTCACCTCTTACTTTTTGTTTCTTTTACATTATGGTGGTGGATTAGTTACAGTGTAACTGTAATTATTATTATTATACAGAAGAAATGATATCAAATTAACAAACATGCATTTTTGTTAAACACTAAAATGAGTAGTTATGATTAGGACTTAGGAGTGGTAAAAGAGCGGATCATATAAATTAAATATAAGTGAATAATAGATTATTTATTCACCTAAATTTAATAAGGATAAAAAATAAGTTGATCGTCGAATAGTATAAATATTCATATTATTTATATAGTCAAATAAAATGATAAGCTAAAAGTCAAAGCCAGTTTAGATTTTTTTTTAAAAAAATACTCATAGTAAAAAAATGGTAAGTAGACAAATAAGTATTGATGAGATTAATATATTATATTTATATTTGATTTATTTTAAAAATCATTATTTTTTCGACCATATTTAATAGCTAGGTCAAATTCGATGGTTTCCCTTTTTCTTTTAATTTTTTTTGTCTTAAACTTTAAGACATGGACAATATATGAAGTAACAATACTTGGATGATTATGGGAATTTGAGGTGAGTTTCATAAAAAATCTATATTGACAACTAAAAAAACAAAAATAGATGACACATGTAAGGTGTACAAATTACAATAAAAATATACTCTATTCATTTTAATTTTTTTATTTAATTTTGATTTGGTATAGAGTTTAGAAAAATAAATAAGACTTTTTAAATTTTATAATTAGAAACTAAAAATATATAGAAGATACTAAAATGCTCTTTAATTTTGTGGTCTTAAATATAACATGTGAAAATTGAAAACTAAGAGTGACCATACAAAAAATAGACTCAAGAGAAAAATAAAACGAATAAATTAGATAAAAAAGTTAGAATAAGTTTTGAAAGGCATCATAATATTAACAACATATTTAAATTATCTTAGCTCAATAATGTAACCTATAAATACTGAGAAGAAGGTAGAAGATTCCAGAGATTTAACATACCAAACACCTGAGTTTTTTGAAGTAGAATTGCACTCTAGTGATTACAAATTGACAATACATAAGCTAAAAAATAGATAGTAATAGATTTATGTTTTTATATATTAGTATAGTATATGATATACATAAACAATAAATTTTTAATATAAATAATATATACATTTTTATATATTTAACTGATAAATATAATTATTATTTTTAACTGACCGATCAGATATATAACTTGACCTACCTTTATTTATTTCCTAATCATAATTAATAAATAAGAGTAGGCCAATATTGAACTCTAACTCCACCAAGAACTTCCCAACCGTTCCCCTATGACCTACTCTTTCTCCTGCTTAAGCACCACGTACCCTTAACTAATTAATTTCGTATCATACTCTTTTTATTTTGAGATTAATCACTTCCACAACTTTCAAGAAATCACATATATGTGTAAAATTAGGACAAAGTTTAAATATGAATGTATGAGTTATATTATAGAACCACCACTTTATACAATAAAAAAGATCGTATTTACTAATGATGAAATATTACTATTTTTAAAAACCGTTATAATAAGATTGTAATGTTTTTTTCAACCGCCGTTAAAACACATTGTAATGAACAATATGTAAAAATGACCCTGCAATTATTATAATTTTAAAAAAATAGTGAACGAACACGAAAACTTGAAAAAGGTTTGATTGTTACTTGGAATAACACAATCAAACTCTCTATTACCTCTCTTAAGCTTTCATTTTCTCACCAAATTCTCCGACATTGCTACTCTTTGACTTTCATACCAAATTCTCCAATTTCGTTCTCTTATATTTCCTTTTCATACCAAATTTCTATTTCCACCATTTTCACACCTTTACTTTGCAGTAACTAAGAAAACAAATCAAAAAGAGAGAATTATAAAGTTAAAAAAAAAACAATAGCTGAGGTCAGACTTATAGTTGAAAAAAGGCTTAATACTAAACTCTACATTAAATACAAATTTCGGTTCAATATTCTTTTTAATCAAAATATATCTTTTATCACATTATAATTACATTTCAAGCATTTAAGTTATCTAATATATATA
>JAJOOH010072487.1:0-32196 GCA_029582605.1 Solanum gracilifrons
TTGTTAATATCTCGTCTCCTGTTGAGGTATATACAGTGCTTAGTAGTCCATAGTTATAGCAAGTTCCTACTAGATTGGTGCTTGTTCCTGGTTGTGCAATTAATTTGTTATATCCTTGTAGGTTTTGGGTAATATAGTCTTCATTGGGGTGTTTTGTATTTTTGGATCTGGGATTTAGGTTTAAGAAAGTTTGTATTTTGTGAATGTTTTCTATATAAGCTCTGGTTATATGGTTGTATGTCTTTTTATTTTGGTTCAAGCTTTCTTTGTAGGTATTAAGCTGAGGTGGTATGAATAATGGGTCTTTTTGGGTCTTTGATATATATGGTTTTTCAAATATTTTATTCATGTTTGTATTGATATATCTGGTTTTGTTTTCCTCCTTTGTTGCAGAGGTGCTTCCTGTAGCTGCATGTAACAAACTGTTAGTTTGGGTTTTTCAGTGTTTCCCATCGTCACCTTCTAGCTCTGGAATTTTCAAGTCTTCCTGTCGACTTAGCTTCGCATGTTTATAGTCATGCTGCTGGCGTGGATTGGATCATTCATCTTGATACTGATGAGCTAATGCATCCAGTTGGAACTAGTGAGTATTGTTTACGGAGACTTCTAGCAGATATACCTGAAGATGTTGACATGATCATATTTCCTAACTATGTAAGTCATTGAGATTGCTCTAGGTTGTCTTCTAACTCTGTCTAAGCATGTAATTACATGCACAAATAGTCAAAAAGAATGCATTTGCTTCGTTTTCATATTCTGCTGTCTTTTTTCTTGTTAATATCTTCTCTAATGATGACAAATATTTCAGGAAAGCAGTGTTGAGAGAGATGATGTGAAGGAACCTTTTAGTGAAGTAAGATATCTTTTCACTGTATCCTTTTTTCTTATCTTCCAAGTTCTATAGTTAAATTCAATCATTTGTCTAGGAATAAGTTTAGATTTTCTTGAAATAAATTTGGAAAATTCTATTACCCAATACTTGAGAATGGAGCAACAGATAGTAGTCAAAGAGTCATCTCTTTCCAGACGAATGAAAAAGAAGGTTGCATTGGAGTTAGACACTATGGAGGCAAGAAAGTAAAATTGTATCTTGCAAATAAAAGTAGCTTGAGTGTTAGACCTTACTCTTTGTTTGTAGCAGCCAGGATTTCTTCGAGAAAGTTTGCGTAGTCTGCAATTTGTTTTAATTATGCAACTAAAGTTCTTTTAGACTGTTTACCAGTAATACATATGTATCATGTGGTAGGTCTCGATGTTCAAGAAGAATTATGACCATCTCACAAAAGAAATGTACTTTGGAAACTACAAGGAAGCAACTCGTGGTAATCCTAACTACTTTTTGACTTACGGAAATGGTAAATCAGCTGCTCGAGTTCGAGGTTATCTGCGTTCTAATGGTGCTCATAGATGGCACAACAACATGAAAAGCCCAAAGTATGCTTGTTCGGCATGTTACTTGTTTTCCTTTTATCCCTATTTCGTTTCTTATTTATTCCCAGTCCTCCAAAAGGTATTTTGCGTGGTTTCTTCGATTCTATGCTTTTTTTTGGTGTCTTCAGTAGAGTGTCTTGGTTTTTGTTGGAGTTGAATTTCCTCTTTTTCCATGCTTTGTTTGGTGCGACTGCTATCCTGATTTACTGGACCCCTCTTTGGAGTAGACTGTATTGATCTTGTGTGATTGCGACTACTACCTGTCTTGGTGTCTGCAGTAGAGTGTATTGATCTTGTGTGATTGTGACTCTGTTTTGCTAGAATTTGTTGTGTCATCTTTCCCTTTTTCCACCTTGATTTCAGCTTGATTGTTCGTAGGGAAGTAAAAGCAAAAAAGATATCTACTTTGAAGTTTATGAGAATTCCACCATTTCCAGTTCTGCCTGGGTTCCCAAGAGAATATCTTGGGATTTTTCTCTATCTAAATGTGTAGGAATTCTAGGAGCTCTAAGATAGATTAAAGCTTCATCTGAAAGTTCCATGCTACACCAAAAGTAAAACAAAGTTGAATTGTTGCAGCTGAATTGTTAAGCTCTAAGATAGATTAAATTAGAATTCTAGGAGCTCTAAGATTGGAGCTCTAAGTTGCTTTTGTAACTTTGTTGCAGCTGAATTGATTTTCTTGTTGAATTGTTGGGCGTCTTATGAACCGCAATGGTATCTACTGCTACGTCGATTTATTGGGGGATGTAGAATTTAACACTCCTTAGCTGTAAAGTGGGGCACTCTTTTAGGACTCGAGTACTTGCACTGAATTATCTCAGGATCAAGCTGTGAGATTAGTCCTAGTAGAAGTGTCTGCTGAAATAAAATGTGAAATAGCTCTGCATTTTCCTATGTAGTAAGATAAAGATTTCTAGTTATGAGTATTTAATCATTTGGAGGTCAATCATCAGTAATTTCAGGTCATTTGGAAAGAAAATAACATAACAATTACATTTAATCTTAGACTTGGCAGCAACTCATATATACTATACCCATGCATATACCCTTCTCACTTGTTTTAGAGAAGACTGCAATATTGCTTCCCTTTCATATTACCACTCTCTCAACTTCCACTTGACAGTACTAGATAACCAAATAATTTTATTATAGTGATTTATTTGTGATCGAAGTGACTTGATTGTATAAATATCTTTTACGATGTTAAGTAACTGTGCTGTTAAACTGAGTCTAAGGTGTGTCTGGCACTCCACACTTTTTCCTTTCGGAAGATGGAGGAAAAAAAAGTAAAAAGAGACATGATGTTCAAGTCTCTTTTTTGGGTTATAGTAACTTTATACTTTTATTATACAAGACCCTTCACTCCAATAGAACTTCTAACTTTTATAACTGTTGCAATTTGATTTGTTGTACATGGTTTGTTTTGATTGTTAATGTCTTTTTAACTGTATAGGGAAATGGAGGTGGTCAAATTTGAAGGGTTGCCACAAGTCAATTTGATCTCATTGAAGTGGAAGTGGATAGTGAAGAGTTTTTGAACTATTGTAAAAATTTGAATACATTATATTTGATTTTGTGAAATATATTCATTGCTAGAATATATTGAACTATTGTAAGAGTACTTTTTGAACTATTTTGTACACATATTTAGAATATTGCTTTATAACTATGTGTACGTACACAAGACATACTATCTTTTGAAGTTTATTGCAAATCTATATATTTGAATTGCTTATTAGCTAATTTAATGTTTGAGATTATTTATTGCAAAATAATATTGGTGTTTTTTAATTAGAAATTGTGGCATATAAATATTTTATAGACAAAATAATATTACCACACCTAAAAGTGTAGCCAAAGGACTGTAAATTGTGGTATGCACATGGGCAAGGACTACACTTCAACGTGTTGTCATACATAAGATAGAAAAGGCAACACTTTAAAATCGTGGGCAATAAGGAAGCAAAGGCCACACTTGGCTTATGGATTATAAATTTTAGCATGTACATAAGAAAACTTACACTTAATAAGTGTTGTTGTAGATGAGATATAAAAGGCGACACTTTTAAATTGTGACCAATGACAGCAGTTCAGGTACTTTAATGGTCGGGTTTTAATTTATATATAGTCACTATGGTAGTCGGCGAATGTCGACTGCTGCGGTCGGCAAGTATTTTCCGGCTCTCAATCTGCCGACTACTCAAAAGTAGTCAGAAGTCATCGGAAGACTCCATTTTCCGACTACATTCCGACAAATTTTGAAGTCGGGAAACAACAAAATTCTAGTAGTTTAATATATTCGACATTTGTATTAAATGTCTCTACTTTAGCAACACTTTGGCTAAAAGTCGCTAAAATCAATGACATTTTACAACAAATGTCACTATTTTAGTGACATTTTTTCTAAATGTCACTAAAATCAATGACATTTTGCAGTAACTGTCACAACATATTCGACATTTATATTAAATGTCACTATTTAAGCGATATTTTTACTAAATGTCACTCAAACCAATGATATTTTGTAATAAATGTCATATTATATTCGACATTTGTAGCAAATGTCATCATTTAAATGACATTTCGCTAAATGTCGCTAAAAACAACGACATTTTGCAATAAATATCATTATTTTAGTGACATTTTTTCTAAATGTCCCTATTTTAGTGACATTTTTTCTAAATGTCACTAAAATCAATGACATTTTGCAGTAAATGTCATAATATATTCGACAGTTATATTAAATGTGACTATTTAAGTGATGTTTTTTTTCTAAATGTCACTAAAACCAATGACATTTTGTAATAAATGTCATATTATATTCGACATTTGTAGCAAAATGTGATCATTTATATGACATTTTCGCTAAATGTCGCTAAAAACAATGACATTTTGCAATAAATGTCATTATCATAGTGACATTTTGGACCAAATGTCATTATATTTACGATATTTGATACCAAATGTCATCATTTTTACGACATTTGACATCAAATGTCATTGTTTTATGAAGTTTTGTTCTTAAATGTCATGAAATTCTTTATTTTCCGACATTCGTTTCAAATGTCACCAAATTAATGTCGTCATATGTACATTTTCTTGTAGTGGGGTGTGGTGAAAAGAGGAGGAAAATCAATAAGTGTGAAGAAGTCCCCCATGATCCATTGTTTTGAAACAAATGGAACCCCTCCATACAAAAAAAATAGAGAGAAAGAAAAGGAAAATGAAAAAAAAAAAAGGATGAAAAAGTTGTGAATAAAGTTGTGAAAGTTGCAAAAGAAATGGGGTGTCCTGTATTCCATTGGAAGTGAATCATGGGTGAAATTTGAGCATGAGTGAAATTGCTGAAGAAAAGGAAGGAAAATGATGTTCATACCACATTTCATGAGGATAGCAACCATTGATCCTAAATGACCATACCTTTACACTCAGACCCATTACAAGCCCTGAAAAGAACTTTTTGATCTTGAGTGAGCTGAAACAAATGTTGATTGGAAAGTAAGGGCAAGCCTATGAGTGAAGTCATGCATGTGTTCATCTTTGTGAGTGTGAGAGTTGTATATCATTCCGAAGCTATAATTTGTTGAAGAATTGTATGTGAATATAGAATCATCCTTGTTGTGAGGGCATTTGAGTACGTTTGTTGAGCTTGAACTTGCATTTGAAGAAAGTATTGTGAACTTGAAAATCTTTGATAATGGTGAGTGATGCTTATTGTGACCAACGACACTAACCTATGGTACGAGTGTCTACAATCGTCGATAATATAGTAACCCAACCAGGGTTGGGGTCGTCTCCCAAGGGAGTGGTTTTAAGAATTGATAAAAAAAAAAAGTTTAGCTCTAACTAAT
The DNA here is from genome assembly GCA_029582605.1 of Solanum gracilifrons. Taxonomy (NCBI): domain Eukaryota; kingdom Viridiplantae; phylum Streptophyta; class Magnoliopsida; order Solanales; family Solanaceae; genus Solanum; species Solanum gracilifrons. The sequence continues at coordinate 5,286 of JAJOOH010072487.1, forward strand.
CGTAGCTAAAGACATTGACGAACAAAAAAGTAAATTAAAGGGGGTGACACAAAAGTGTCAAATACCAAATAGGGGTTTTGTCACAAGTAGTAAAAACAGCAAAAATAACAAGAAAATCAAGTATGGGGAGAAGTTCTTGGGGTGTGACCGCAATAAAAGCTGAGATAAATCGTTGGGTACATGTTTTCGATAAGAAATTTGCAAAATAATAGTGACTAGGCCAAGCTTTAGATGGAAATAAGTTCCCTCTCAGGCAACTTATCCCATTTCAAATGTGTTCCTCTTAGACACCCATTGGTCGCATGAAGGCCAGCCTACACCTTACCCCACTCACTCTCTCGAGCTGAGTGTTAGGATATGGGACTAGGGCTCACCCTCTCAGGCAGAACCTTATGTCTACCCACTCCTTAGGCCATCAGTCTAGTGGTCTTGGTTTCGCAACATCCCTCTTGGGCAAGCCGAAAACACTTGGGTGGTTTTATATTTGCAACTACCAATCCATTAAATTAAACCACAACCACTAGGTGAAATCACCATTAAAATACATCTAACCTATCAGCAATCAAGACCCAACAACAATATCAACACATATTTACTAAATCACACCCCAGGGATGGAGGTTTTTAGCCACACATCAAGAAATAACAAAATACACCTAAAATGATGCTAAAATCAAATGGGTAAAAGGAATTAAACCTTGATTTAAGAAAAGGAAGAAGAATGGAGAAGACTCACTTCCAACTTAGGGAAGATGAAATCCTTCTTTCTTCAAGTCTCCCGAAAAATCCCTCTGCAAACTCGAGAGAAAATATCCCAAAAAAGTACTATTCTATTCTAAAAATTATAATAATGGTTCGAATCCCTAAAATTAATAAAGAGTTTAGTATTTATAGACTTCATAAATTAGTGTTGGCGGATCACTCGGCGAGGTTAGTCGAGGCCACCGAATGACTCGACAATTCGCCCTTCTTCTGTCTCTTCACCGTTTCGTGCCTGCCTTCAGTATCTTCACATTCTGGACCATTAGGCGGTATTGTACTGCTTCGTGGAACAATTAGGCAAAGCGCCGACTGCTCCTTTCATCACCTTTTTTACCCTCTTTCTTCAGGGCTTTGCATACTGGAACAAACGGTGGAATTTGTCCCTTCGGCGACTCGCCAAGTCTGCTTGGCGATGCTCAGGCTTCAGCTTCTTCATTTTTTTTGGCATTTTTGTTCCTTTTTGCGCCTAAGTGTCCATGCTTCCACTAGAACTTCAAATACCTAAAACTTAAGAGTTTTCATCAGATATTGAGACAAAATAAGCATTTGGGGACACTATTTCTATCAAAATAAAACCCTAAATGAGTAATTTGTGGACTCATCAACACCCCCAACTTAAACTTTTGTTTGTCCTCAAGCAAACTTGAGTTCAGCCGTTCAAAAAGGGTGTCTCAAACAGTGCTACACAAGACTCAATCATGAATGCACACAACAAGACTCAATTTACTTATGCAAGGATCAATTGCGTACTCAAAGATTTAAGTTGTGACACACCAAAGATTCTCATGCTCGCAATACTTGCTACTTGTCCAAGTTCAAGATCAACAAAAAGTATCTAAATGTCCTCACAGAAAGAATAATTCCATCTTCATACACAGAGGTTAATCAATTCAAGATCAGAAATCAAATGCAACGCTCATACTCAAAAAGAGGAACATAATGCATGTTTTCACCTATAGGTTTGCCCTTATTTTCCGATCGATCTTCGATCCGGCTCACTCAAGATCAAAAATGTCTTTCTAAGTCTTGTAATGGGGATGACTGCAAAGGTATCGTCATTTAGGATCAATGACTTTTTCCCCTTGAGATGTGGTATTCTCAAGGCATTCCCTTCTTTTTCTTTATCAATTCTTTTTCTAGTGCTTCTAAGTCATCTTTTTATTAACCTCCATGGATTGCTTGGAAACCCAATTTCTTCTGTACTTTATTTCACAGTTTTTTGTTTTTTTTTGTAAGGGGTTTCCATCGTTCTGCAACACCATGGGTTAAGGGGGACTTTTCTTGCAATTCTTGACTTCTCATTTACCTTTTCACCACACCCCGAACTTAGGCTTTTGGCCTAAGTTGGATATTTGCTAAATGACAAATCAAGAGGATTATAGGTAGTGGGTCAAGTAAGGTTTAGGATTCATCAATGTTCTTCCAAAGAAATGTAAGGTTCAAAGGGTGTTCAAAAGAGTATCACACCCTAACGGGTAGGCCACAAAAGAGGTATATGTTAAATTTGGCTCACACTCTTTAAAGTTGCCTGAGATCATCTCAAAAGCACACCTTGCTAAATCAATTAGACTTATAGGGAAAATTCTAGGTTTATTCATGCATGGTTCAAAGCAATTTAAGCATACAAGTCATCGACAATTAAATCAAACAAGACTACATACTTTCTCTAGTGTGTAATGGTCATTACAAGAGAATTAATTTGATAAATGGCTATTTACGACGAGATGCAAATAGTTCACATAATATTTATGCAACTTCATTTGACCTCGTCGTAGTCGCGCATTCATGTTCGTTCAATTGAGAGCACAGTTCAAGTCATCCATATTGATCGAAGCCGAGACTCAATTTTTTGCAAAAGAACAGCCACATTCAACTCTGAGGGCTGGCAAAAATGTGCGAAAAATTCAAAAAAATTTCGGAAGGGTCAAAATCATTTTTTAGTTAAAAATAAATGGAGCCACAAGCTCAAACATCCACAAAAAGCAGATAAACATAATTTTGACAGAGAACAACCCAAATAAATACACAAAACACAAGTATCAGCACAAAAGGTGTGGGCCTCACCCCACCACAAAAAAACGTTTGTCCTCAAATGCAAATAATGACAGTATCCAGAGTTGAAAAAAGATAAGACATAGAAAGAGGTAAAGAAGGGTCTTGTCTATGCAGTCTCTCTCTATGTCGGGGTCTAAGTAGCCGGAGTAGTCTCAGATGGAAAAGCAGTGCCAGATCAACTATGAGCTGCTGTGGACGTCTCGGTCGGCAATGTCTGGATCACTAGATGCATAACCGTCTCCACTAGATCTGGAAAATCTCTGAATATGCTCACATCTTGGCTCTCTCATCTCCTCCTCATCTGCTATCAGCTCCTCGTCGGTCTCTGCATGTGCTGTGCCATTCCTCTGTATAGCTCTGTTAGTCTTAGAAGCATCCTCATCATCTACCCTCTCTATTAGTGAAGTGAAGTTAGTAGACTTAAAGTAGTCTACGTCCTTCCTCAAACTCGCATTCTAGGATTTTAAAGCCGCCACCTCAGAAGCTTCCCCCTGTCTGCTCTCACAAGAAATAACTCTCACTGTCAAGGCATCAACAGTTGTCTAAAGTGGGGTAAGTGCTGCTAGAATGTCCTTGTCGATGATCCCTGGAACATACCTCTCCAGTCGGGTAGCTCTCACATCAGTTGAATAGGTTAATTTCCCCATCTTCAGGATCATGGCTGGAGTGATCCTGGCAGGCTGAGAGGATGAGGAAGCACCTGGAACATGTGAGGAAGAAGAAGAGGGAGTCGGTATACCTGAGGGCTCAGAGGCCGGGGTGGATGAGGGTGTCTCTGCTAATAATGACTCAACATTGACCTCTGGAGAAGTATCTGCTTGGACTGCTCTTCTCCTGTCATACTCCTCTTATGTAAATTATGCCTCTATACGCCGAATATCAGTGGAGGAAGACGGTGTGACCTCTATATCGTTAGTAGGATCTCGAGGTACTCCAACACGTCGACATAACTCGGTAATCAGAACAGGAAATGGCAGGGATGTCAGTGTCTGTTTGGCTCTCACAGCCATCTCCTGTGAAACCAGCAGTCCCAGGTCGATCCGCCTCCTGCTATGATAGAAACAAGGCAAGACGCCTTAGGATGAGGCAGAATGGACTCGTTCTGGGATGCCATGACAGTGCTGTTGGTGAAGCCAAACCAGTACCGAGAGGCGATGTTCATATCTCTCTTCTCAATATGAGCTCCCGCATCCAACCACCTCGGGGTGATGTCAGATTGCATCGGAGCTAACCAACCCTTCAAATTATCCAAGGACGGAATGATAGGCAAACCCTGGTAGGGGAGTACCGAGTGCAGTGGTCTACCCAGTAAGACATTAATGTGCTCGCTGTGACACTCTACCTCCTTGCCTCTAACCATAACCGACTTCAGCGGTCGGATCTCACTAGCCTTTTTCTTATTTTTTGGGACCACTGAAGGTGGTGCTGGGGCTGGCACTAATTCAATGGTCGGAGGAGGTGCACTAGATGTAACTCTGATAGGTGTTGATTGAGGTCTATTGCTGAGCCTATTCTACCGGTGAATCAAGTGGTGTTCATCTTCCGGCTAAGAAAAATCTAGCTCAATAGCTGACCCTTTTCTAGCGATATGCTTCTTTCGCTTGCCTTTATCTCCCGGTGGGAGATCTTGCTTTCTTTTCTGTGAAAGACGTGATCCTCAATCATTAATCTTAACTCCCTTTTCCTTTTTCTGAGATGGCGCATTTAAGTTTATACGTACCATATCTGCAAAAGTGTGTGATTAGTCAGAAGAACAATTATACTAAAACACAGAAAATCTGAAGCTGAAAGGTCTGCTGATCAATCTGCGAATCGCCAAATCTCTTTGGCGAGCTAGGTCGAACTCGCCAAAGGGATAAGTTTAAAATCTAAGAAAATTAATGATGAAAAAGTCTATTTGGTGAGACGCCGACTACTTTTGGCGATGACGAAGTTGTTCGCCAAAAGATACAGTGAAAGAGGGTAAATGTGGCATGCAAAGGGTGGTCTAAAGTTCTATTGGCGAGTTGCCGACTACCTTCGGTGACCATAGATGTGTCCACCGAAAGTTACAGATCTCTCAGTACTATGGACGTGAATGAAGGGCGACCTAACACCAGTAGGTGAACCGTCGAGTCGTTTGGCGAGCACAACCTAGCTCGTCGAACAATTCAACGTGCCTATTTTTCAACCCACTTATTGGAATCGACCTTACAAGCCCTGGAAACAAAATAGAAGCATGCATACATGAAATTCACACAAGGCCCATACTTCCCATCATCCCAGAGTACTCAGACTTCTTCCAGTCCTGCCAAATTTTGGCCATTTAACTACGATCACCCTTAAGAATGTTGTCACCATTCCTTCATTTAGAAATTTTCGTTATTTAGCACAAATGTGGGCTATTTAGGTTTTACCCAACCAATATAACGACAATCAAGCAACACCCATTGCGATCTCAATCAAATTAAAGCACAAACAACAAGACATTCGACTATTAAAATATTTCAGGCAACTAAGTTTGGATTAAACATTGCATATCAACCTATTTTTATCAGAGAGGCCCAGAACACGTCATCCTAATAATAAACTTGCAAAAGAGTGAAAAAATATCAAAAATAAGTTCGGGGTTTTAGAGACTAACCTTCGATGTCAATAAATTTGTTTTTTGTAATGCTAGATGGCAAAGAAATCCAGTCCCATGCACTAATTATCACTATAGCACTATTTGAAAGAAAAAATCTAGAAAATAATACCTTTGGTGTGATTCTGAGGAGTTTGAAATGAGGGAAAGTGAGAGATTCAAATATTTGACCTTTGGCCTTTATATAACCGTTCAGTTCTCGACAATTCGGTGACGTTAGTCTTATCGTCGATCAACTCGGTGACGCGCTGAATGCGTAATCATCTCACTGAGTTTTACAGGACATCCCTTATTTTGGGGCCACTACTGCGAATTAAATCGGAATAGCCGATAGGTTCTACGATTCGCCAACTAGTTCCTTGTCTCGTCAACTTGCGCTTTTGAACACCTTTCTCACTTTAACCCACAGAACCAACACACCATTATTCTATCATAGTAATTAAAAGCAGTAAAACCTTGGGTTGCCTCCCAAGAAATGCCTTATTTTACATCGTGGCACGACGTATATCATGTCTTATTCTCCATTATTGGGGTTAGCCCTAGTGTCACTAGGTGACCCCAATATATCATTTGGGTGGAGATGAGGCACTGCAAAACTCAGAAGTAACCTGATTAGCTTGATTGATCTAGAGTGAGATCCAATCATTTGATTCAACACTTCGATATTCTCATTCATTTCTTCCAACACCCGATCTTGATCGGTGATCTTGTGGAGAATGATTTGAAGTGTGTCCTCGACATGATTGTTTTTCATCTCTAGAATTTGTCCACTCATGAGGGGTTAAGTACCTCCCTTTGCTATTGCATTGGATTTCCACCTCTGAGATTTTGGTGGCCAAATCGTTTAGCTGAGATGCCAGTGCAGTTAGCGTGAGGTCCTTTTGGACTCTTTGGTTCATTTCAACCAATTTGCCACTACTCTGCTCAGCCATGCTCATCTAAATGGACAACTCAACGAAAAACAAAACTACAAGTAAAGTTAGTGAAGCTACAACTAAGAAAAACAAAAACTTTACTAAACTAAAAATTCTCAAATAACACCACTCCCTGACAGTGGCGCCATTTTGATGCTTATCGTGACCAACGACACTAACCTATGGTACGAGTGTCTACGATCGTCGATAATATAGTAACCCAACTTGGGGTTGGGGTCGTGTCCTAAGGGAGTGGTTTTGAGAATTGATAAAAAAATAAAATTTAGCTCTAACTAGTCGTAGCTAAAGACATTGACGAACAAAAACATAGTAGATTAACGGGGGTGACACAAAAGTGTCAAATATCAAATGGGGATTTTGTCACAAGTAGTAAAAACAGCAAAAATAACAAGAAAATCAAGTATGGGGAGAAGTTCTTGGGGTATGACTGCAATACAAGTTGAGATAAATCAGTCTAGTGGTCTTGGTTTCGCGATCTCCCTCTAGGGCAAGCCGAAAACACATGGGTAGTTTTGTATTTGCAACTACAAACCCATTAAATTAAACTACAACCACTAGATGAAATCACCATTAAAATACATCTAACCTATCAGCAAGCAAGACCCAACAATAATATCAACACATATTTGCTAAATCACACCCCAAGAATGGGGGTTTTTAGCCACACATCAAGAAATAAAAAAATACACCTAAAATGATACTAAAATCAAATGGGTATAAGGAATTAAACCTTGATTTAAGCAAAGGAAGAAGAATGGAGAAGACCCACTTCCAACTTCAGGAAGATGAAATACTTCTTTCTTCAAGTCTCCCCAAAAATCCCTCTCCAAACTTGAGAGAAAATATCCCAAAAAAGTACTATTCTATTCTAAAAATTATAATAATGGTTCGACTCCCTAAAATTAATAAATAGTTTAGTATTTATAGACTTCAGAAATTAGTGATGGCGGATCTCTCGGCGAGGTTAGTCTAGGTCACTGAATGCCTCGGCGACTCGCCCTTCTTTTGTCTCTTTGCCGTTCCATGCTTGCCTTCAGCACCTTCAAATTCTGGACCATTAGGCGGTATAGTACTGCTTCGCGGAACCATTAGGCGAAGCGTTGACTGCTCCTTTCATTACTTTTTTTATCCTCTTCCTTCAGGGTTTCGCATACTCGAACAAAGGGCGGAATCAGTCCCTTCGGCGACTCGCCAAGTGTGCTTGGCGATGCTCAGGCTTCAGCTTCTTCGTTCTTTTCGGTCTTTTTGTTCCTTTTTGTGACTAAGTGTCCATGCTTCCACCAAAACTTCAAATACCTGAAACTTAATAGTTTTCATCAGATATTGTAACAAAATAAGCATTTGAGGACACTATTTCTATCAAAAAAACCCAAATGAGTCCTAAAATTGGACTCATCAGGTAGTCACAACTTGAATCCTTAAGTGCACAATTGATTCTTGCATGAGTAAGTTGAGTCTTGTTATGTGCATTCATGATTGAGTCTTTTCTAGCACTGTTTGAGACATCCTTTTTGAACTGTTGAACTTGAGTTAGTCTTGAGGACAACCAAAATTTTGAGTTGGGGGTGTTGATGAGTCTGAGATTTGGACTCATTTAGGAGTTTGTTTATATAGAATTAGTGTCCTCAAATGCTTAATTTGTGCCAATAACTGATTTAAAACCCTTGATTTTCAGGTATATGGATTGAAGAACATAACAAGGACACTAACAAGCAAAAAGGAACAAAACAGGTTGAAAGGATGAAGAAAGGCAGCCTGGTGATCGCCAAATTCTCTTGGCGAATCATCGAATGGCTATTTGTCTACCTAAAGTTCAAGTGTGCCAAGCCATGAAGGAAAAAACTAAGTTGGCGATGGAAAGGATCAGTCGGCGGATCGCCAAGTGATTCTGTGAAGCCAAGATAGATCTCCCAAAGTTACAGACCTGAATGATGCTGAGTACCAAGGCAAAAGAGCGATGGAATAAAACAAAGGGCGGCTCATCGAGTGGTTTGGCGAGCTCGACTTACTTTGCCGAGTGACTCTTCGCAGTACATTTTTGGCAACTATAAATACATTTTTGAACATTTAATTTAATATCTTTTGTTGCAATCTTTTGGCATTAGACCTTTTTATCAAGTTTTTCTCTAGTTTTTCCTTATAGCTTTGAGGGATTGAAGCAATTCACTTTTGAGAAATTGGAATTGGGTCTTTGAGATTCTTCAAATTGGAGCATTGTAAGGACGAATCTACACTTACCCAGTTGATGGATAATCAATTTGGTAACTCTTTTTACCTTTTTATGATGTCTAGCTAAAACCCCAATTCTTGGGGTGTTATTATAGGCTAATTTAGTTTATGGGTATTGCTAATTGTTAGTTTAAATGCTATTTAGAAGTGAGTTTAATCATTAATTATGGTTTAATTTAAGAATTGTAGTTGCAAACGTAGTTTCAAGTTTGTGTTCTTGGCCTGCTCGAGAGAGAGGTTTTAGAACCAAAATTATTGGTTGATAGTCAGTGCGTATTGGGTTGACTAGGGTTCAGCTCGAGACAGTGAATCCTAAACCTAATCCTACGGATTCAGCTCGAGAGAGTGACTGGACTAAGGTGTGGGTTGCTCTTATTTTGCATGCTTGTTGATGTTTGAGAGAAATCAACCTGATTCTGGGTAAATTGTTCGAGAGAAAGTTTACCTCCACCATAGCCTTGCTTACTCACTATTATCTAGCTAATTACTAATAGTTGCAATTACCCATTTCTCTATATTAGCCTATAATTGAACACATCCCCAGAACCCGTCTTAATATTATTAATTTTCGTTGATTATGCCTTTTGTAGTTGTTAATCGAAACCAAAACCCCCCATTTGGCATATGTGTCACCCCTTAATTTGAATGATGTCTTTATTCGATAACTTTTATTCCTATGACTGATTTGAACATGTTTATACTTGCCACTTGAATTTGAAACATGTACCCCTCCCTGTGGGATTCGACCCCAACTCATTTAGTTGGGTTTTATACTGACTAACGATTGTTTATACTTAGAATTTGATGAAGTGTCCTTGAAACTGTTAATTCAGCTTTCTCCAAAGGGGAGATAGGGTACTTATATACCAGGGTCGTTTATGTGTTCCAAATGTTCACGACTTGAGGGAACAGATTTTAGCATAAACCCATAATTTGTGGTATTCTATTAACCTGGGAGTAATCAAGATGTACTGTGATTTATCGGTGGTCTATTGGTGGAATGGGATAAAGAAAGATATTGCGGGATTTGTGGCTAAGTGTCCAAATTGCCAACAAGTAAAGGTTGAGCATCATAAACCAGGAGGTTTATCCCAATATATTAGCATTCCTACATGGAAGTAGGAAGACTTGAGTATGAACTTTATTGTTGGTTTGCCTCGCACCCGGCGACTACATGACTCTATTTGGGTGATAGAAGATCGGATGACGAAATTCGCTCATTTCAATCCTGTCAAGGTGTCCTATTCAGTTGAGGACTATGCCAAGCTGTACTTGAGAGAAATGGTAAGGTTGCATTGAGTGCCCTTGTCCATTATTTCCAATCGTGGTACCCAAATCACATCTCAGTTTTGGAAGTCATTCCAAAAGGGGCTTCGCAATAAGGTTAAGCTTAGCACGACTTCTCATCCCCAAAACGATGGGAAAGTAGAGCGTACTATCCATACTTTGCAAGATATGTTAAGGTCTTGTGTGATCAATTTTAAAGGCAATTGGGATGACAATTTTCCATTGATCAAGTTTGCTTACAATAACAGTTATCACTCAAAGTAGCAGTACGGCTCCATTTGAGGCCTTATATGGTAGGAGGTGTAGATCTCCCATATGTTGGTTTGAGGTGGGTGAAGTTACCCTAGTAGGTCTCAAATTAGTTCAAGAAGCCATGGAGAAAGTTCAACTTATAAGGGAAAAGTTGGAAACAGCTCGAAGTCAGCAAAAGTCTTATGCTGATCTGAGAAGAAAGGATCTAGAATTTGAGGTAAACGATTGGCTTACTAAAAAATCTCACCCATGAAGGTTGTGATGAGGTTCGGTAAGAAGGGGAAGCTTAGTCTTCGGTATGTAGGCCCATATTAGATTTTGAGGCATGTGCGTAAGGTTGCTTATGAGTTAGATTTGCCAAATTAGTTTGCAACCGGGCATCCCGTTTTCCATGACTCTATGCTTAGCAGTTGGATATCTGATATCTATAGTTTCCCTAAAAGGGTCGGGGGTTGATGAGAGCCTCTCATATGAGGAAGTTCCGATTGAGATTCTTGACCGACAAGTTAAGAGATTGAGAAACAAGGAAATAGCTTTTGTGAATGTTTTGTGGAGGAATAAATTAAATGAGGGCTCTACTTGGGAGGCCGAGGCTGATATGATGCCCCGATATCCTCTTCTTTTTCCTTCTACTCTTCTTCTACCTTGAGGTAATGAGTTCCTCTTGAGTTGTACTTGTTTTGGGAGTCATGTGTTTTTATGTGTTTCCATGATTTCCTTATGATTATGCATGTTCATGAAAACTTGTGTTTTGAAAGAAACATAGTTTGTATGAATGATTTTCCTCATGTTTTGGTGCATTGAGTTTAATTTGCCTATAGACTTCATGAGATTAATTTATGAACCTGCTTTAGATATGCATTTTTAGAGTGAATTGCATATGAGCTCCATGAGATTGTGTTGAGCATGATTTTAGGTTGGAGAAGGTAGTTCCTCCTTGAACATGAGAAATTTTGAGAATTCATGCATATTGTGTTGCTAGATGTAGTTCCTACTTCTTTATGTTGCATTTGAGTATGTTGAGTTTAGAGTTGATGTTTCCTCCTTATTTTTTTGCATTGCATGCATAATGGGCTAATAGAGTTAGTTCACCCCTCTTATGATGTTTTGAGAATGTCCTAGCTAGGAGTCGATAGTTCCTCCTTGGTAGTATGCATTGCATTGTTAGGTTGAGTTTTTAGTTCTTCTCCTACTCTTTTATAACCAGTTTAAATCTCATTCGAAGAAGAATGGTCCAAAGGGGGAGATATTGTAACACCCCATATTCGAAAAATACCAAAATAGCAGATTTCCAGACCTTCCAGGTGTAATCCACGAAGGGCCAACCACGGCCCGTAGGTGGGTCTGTGGATTGTGTCCTCTAAAATGGTCCAGGCATTGACCACGGTGGCACCTCCAAACCATATGTGGGATCACGCCCCGTGGTCCAGTGGCCATCGACTGGCCAAAAGTCTCTGACAAGGAGCCACGATTCTGTAGGACGGACCGTAGGTCCATCCACGGTCCATCGATGGCGGTTTTGGTGGTCACTGAGTTGTAGTTATTTTCAGGTGCATTTGGGTCTTTTCCTAAATAATTAATTCCTATACTATGTCGTTTTGCTCATATTTAGAACCCCCTATATAAGCCTTTTAACCCCCCAAATTCACCCTATTTATTTCAGTCTTCCAAATTCCCAAAAGAAAACTAATTCCTCTCAAATATTCTCTGTCTAGAATCTTGAAGAAGAAAAAGAAGGAGGATTTACCTAAGGTTTCAAGCTAAGGTTCCAATTTCTCCATTAAAGGCTAGCATTTGGAGTTAAAGTATCGTAGTTTTCATCCATGGAGTTCCTAAATCTCTCTATTTCAAAAGATAGAATTCCCCAATTGAGTTAGGGTTTTCATCTATTATCATGGATTGTCTTTAATATTGATTTAAATGAGTTAATTATGATCTTCTATGCATGAAATGAATTGCACTGCTTTTATAATGAATTCTCCAATGAACCAATGTGATCCCTATGTTTTCATGTTATGAACCATAAGTTGAGGGATTTTTGTATTCAAGGAAGAGTTTTATAAAAATTGAGCATGTATTATGATGTTTATCATGACCAACGACACTAACCTACGGTTCGAGTCTCTACGATCGTCGATAATTTAGTAACCCAACCAAGGGAATGGTAGTAAAAATAGTAGTAAGGCTAGAATTTTGTTCTAGTTAGATGTAGTTTGAGAAATTATCCAATAAAAACAAAGTTAATTTTAGTGGATGACACCAAAGTGTCAAATATCAATGGCGGTTTGTCACAAGTATAGCTAAAACAACAATTATAAAGAGAAAATTCAAGTATGGGGAGAAGTTCTTGGGGTGTGACTGCAATATATATTGATATAAATCGTTGGGTACATGCTATCGATAGGAAATTGGCAAGATAATAGTGACTAGGCTAACCTTTAGATGGAAATAAGTTCCATCTCGAGCAACTTACCTTGTTTCAAATGGGTTCCTCTCGGACACCCATTTGCCACATGAACGCCAGCCTACGCCTTACCCCACTCACTCTCTCGAGCTGAGTGTTACGATATAGGACTAGGGCTCACCATCTCTAGCTGAACCTCATGTCGACCCACTCCTTAGGCCATCAATCTAGTAGTCTTGGTTTCACGACATCTCTATCGAGTAAGTCCAAAACACATGGGTGGTTTTGTATTTGCAACTAAAAACCCATTAAATTAGACCACAGCCACTAGGTGAAATCACCATTAAAATGCATCTAACCTATCAGCAAACAAGACCCAACAATAATATTAACACATATTTGCTAAATCACACCGCAAGAATGGGGTTTTTAGCCACACATCAAGAAATAAGAAATTATACCTAAAATGATAGAGAAATCAAATGGCTATAAGAAATTAAACATTGATTTAAGAAAAGGAAGAAGAATAGAGAAGACCCACTTCCAATTTGGGGAAGATGAACTCCTTTCTTCAAGTCTCCCACGAAACCTTCTCCAAACTTGAGAGAAAATATGAAAGCTAAAGTGAAAATTACTATAATATTTTTTTACTCTAATGTTCCCCACAAAAACTAGTAAAGAGTTTAGTATTTATAGACTTCATAAATTAGTGTTGGTGGATCGCTCGGCGAGGTTAGTCGGAATCGCCAATCGACTAGGCGATTATCCCTTTGGTGTAGTTCATCGCCATCTTGTACTAGCCTTCAACATCGTCGTGCTCTGGTTCATTGGGTGGCATGGTACTGCTTCACGGAACCTCTCAGCGATGCGCCGACTGCTCCCTTTTTACGCCGACTTGATCCTTTTTTTCAGGGCTAAGCATACTGGAACAAAAGGCGAAGTAAGACCCTTCGGTGACTCGCCAAGTAGACTTGGCGATCCTGAGGCCTTCCTTTCTTCATTCTTTTCAGCCCTTTCATTCCTTTTTGTGACGTAGTGTCCATGCTCTCCTTAAAACTTCAAATACCTAAAACTTAAGGGTTTTCATCAGATATCGAGTTAAAATAAGCATTTGAGGATACAATTTCTATTAAAATATATCCCTGGATGAGTACAATTTGTGGACTCATCAACACCCCAACTTAAACTTTTGCTTGTCCTCAAGCAAACTCAAGTTCAGCCGTTCAAAAAGGGTGTCTCGAGCAGTGCTACACAAGACTCAATCATGAATGCACATAACAAGACTCAATTTACTTATGCAAAAATCAAATGTGCACTCAAAGATTCAAGTTGTGACTCACCAATATCAACGAATCTCATGCTCAAAATACTTGCTTCAAATGCAAGTACAAGATCAACTATAGTGTTCAAATGCCCTCACACAAAGAATGATTCCATATTCACACAATGGTTTCACAGTTTAAAGCTTTGAAATCAGATGCAACACTCACACTCAAAAAGAGGAACACAATGCATGTTTTCACGTATAGGCTTGCCCTTATTTTCTGATCGATCTTCAGTCCGGCTCACTCAAGATAAAAAAAGGTCTTTCTAAGGCTTGTAATGGGGATGAGTGCAAAGTTATGGTCATTTAGGCTCAGTGACTTTTTCCTCGTGAGATGTGGTATTCTCAAGGCATTCCCTTCTTTTTCTTTATCAATTCTTTTTCTAGTGCTTGTAAGTCATCTTTTCATTCACCTCCATGGACTGCTTGGAAACCAAATTTCTATTGTACTTTATTCCACTGTATTTTTTGTTTTTCTTAAGTTTTTTTTTGTAGGGGTTCCATTATTATGCAACACCATGGGTTAAGGGAGACTTATCCTACACTTCTTGACTTCTCCTTTTCCTTTTCACCACACCCCCAACTTAGGCTTTTGGCCTAAGTTGGTTATTCGCTAAACCACAAATCAAGAGAATTATAGGTAGTGGGTCAAGTAAGGTCTAGGTTTCATCAAGGTTCTTCCAAAGAAAGGTAAGGCTCAAAGGTTATTCAAGAGAGTTTCACACGCTCATGGGTAGGCCACAAAAGAGGTATATGTTAAATTTGGTTCACACTCTTTAAAGTTGGCTAAGATCATCTCAAGAGGGCACCTTTCTAAATCAATTAGACTAACGGGGTAAATTCTAGGTTTATTCATGCATGGTTCAAAGCAACCTAATCAGACAAGGCATAAGGCATCGACACTTAAGTCAAACAAGACTACACACTTTCGCTAGTGTGCAACGGTCATTACACGAGAATCAATTCGATAAATGGCTAACCACGATGCGATGCAAAGAGTTCACATATTTTTTGTGCAACTTCATTTGGTCTCGTCGTAGCTGCGCATTCATGTTCGTTCAATTGAGAGCACTATTCAAGTCATCGGTATTGATCAAAACCGAGACTCAAATTTTTGCAAAAGAACAGCCACATTCAACTCAAAAGGGGTAGCAAAAATGTGCGAAAAATTCAAAAAAATTCGGAAGGGTCAAAATCATTTGCAATTAAAAAATAAAAGGAGTCTCAAGCTCAAACATCCATAGAAAAGCAGATAAACATAATTTTGACACAGAACAACCCAAACATATACACAAAACACAATTATCAGCACAAAAGGTGTGGGCCTCACCCCACCACAAATAAAAGTAGTTGTCCTCAAATGCGAATAAAAGTACTCAAATCTAAAAATAAGTAAGACAAATAGAGAGGTAAAGAAGTGATCCTGGCTATGTGGTTGCTCCTTCTGTCATGGAGGCATGGTTCCTCTATGACTTTTGGGTGTAGATCTTCCACAATTTTAGCATTAAAAAGAAGGCGAGGTGGGGACGTTAAGCGAGTTGTTGAGTAATTTAGAAAGCTCTCCACAACATCGCTAAACAACCCAATACGCCTATTTTATACCCACTTTCTCGAATGTTTCA
This sequence comes from Solanum gracilifrons, assembly GCA_029582605.1. Lineage (NCBI taxonomy): Eukaryota > Viridiplantae > Streptophyta > Magnoliopsida > Solanales > Solanaceae > Solanum > Solanum gracilifrons. The sequence continues at coordinate 20,778 of JAJOOH010072487.1, forward strand.
TAACCACATTGTTTCAGCTTTACTCAAGTGCCGTCCAATTTCTGCGTACTCGGCGATATCAGTCTGAATCACTGAATCAGTTGGTGTGTCGCCGAGCATTCACTTGTTTCGTCGAGTTTTACAGAATTTTTTCCAGTAAATCTGCGAGTTCAAACGATGGTCGCCATCGAAATCGCACATAGAGTCGGCGATGCGCCAATAAGTTCACATGCTCTCCAAATTTTACAGACTTCAATTTTGGAGAAAATTGGAGTCAAATGGCGGGCAAGGTTAGATTCGCCGACCCCTTCAGCGACTCGCTGACTGGGTCTATTGCTTGCCATCCTTCACTTTTTCAAACACTTCTCATAATTTAACCTGTACAAACAACACACCATTATTTTACCAAGAAATAAGTAATAATAGTAAAAATAAAGCAATTAAAGGGGTTTTGGGTTGCCTCCCAAATAGCGCCTTAGTTAATGTCGCGACACGACGTAGTAGCGCCTTCAGGCATCTTCCAAATATACCACTTCGACTAACGAAATCTCTTGACAATACCCCAGATATAATTTCAAACGTTGACCGTTCACTGTAAATGGAGGTCCTTCCTGATCTTCAACTTATATGACCCCATTGATGAATACTCGAGTTACACTGAATTGTCCAGACCATTTCGATTTGAGCTTCCTGGGGGAGAGTCTTAGTCACGAGTTATATAGCAAAACCCAATCTCCTACCTTGAAGTCTCTCTTGAGTATCAGAGCATCATGTCAATTCTTCATCTTCTCTTTATAGATGGCAGAACTTTCATATGATCTGAGTCTAAATTCATCCAGTTGCTCTACTCTCTCCCTTGAAGTTTTTGACCAGTCCAAATTTAAGGCTTTCAATGCCCACAATGCTTTGTGTTCTAATTCGACAGGCAAATGACAAGTCTTACCATAAACCAATTGATATGGTGACATCCCGATAGGTTTTTTGTAAGCAGTCTGGTATGCCCATAGTGCATCATCGGGATTCCTAGACCAGTCAGTTATGTTGACATTTACTGTCTGTGCCAAGAGGCTTTTGATTTCTGGATTTGACACTTCGACTTGGCCACTTGTTTGGGGATGATATGGGGTTGCTACTTTGTATTTCACCCCATATTTTCTCAGTGCCATTGAGAACCACTTATTGCAAGAGTCGGATCCCCCATCAGTAATGATTTCTCTCGGAGTGCCAAATCTTGTGAAGATGTAGCATTTCATAAATTGGACAACACTTTTTCCTTCGTTGTTTGGAAGGGCTATAGCTTCCACCCATTTGGAAACATAATCTACAGCCACTAAGATGTATTTATTTCAAAACGAGCTCACAAATGGGTCTATGAAAACGATTCCCCATACATCGAATAGCTTGACATATAAAATAGAAGTGAGAGGTAATTCGTCTCTTCTAGACACTCCACCTTGCTGCTGACATTTAGAGCATTTCTTTGCAAACTCATATGCATCCTTGTAGAGTGACGGCCAGTAGTATCCACTCTGGAGAACTTTAGCGGTGGTGCGAATACCACCATGGTGACCTCCCACTGGAGATGTATGGCAAGCATGGAGAATTTCTACCGCTTCTTCTTCCAGAATACACCTTCTAATGACATGGTCAGCACACTCTCGGAACAAGTATGGTTCATCCCAAAAGTAGTTTTTAACATCGAACAGGAACCATTTTTGTTGGTAAAAGTTCAACTAATCCGGCATTAGTCGATACACAATGTAATTTGCAAAATCTCCATACCATGGCGTATGTTTAGGGGATATTGAAAACACTCGTTCATCTGGGAAAAAGTTGTCCATGTCGACCTCATGCTCAGTGTTCGCCCTTGCTTCTAACCTTGATAAATGGTCAGCCACTTGATTTTCGCATCCTTTTCAATCTTCTACCTCGAAATCAAATTCTTGTAATAGTAGTACCCACCTAATTAACTGTGGTTTTGCATCTTTCTTTGCCATCAAGTAACGGAGTGCAACATTATCAGTGTGTACGATTACTTTGGTGCCTAGCAAGTATGCCCTGAATTTTTCAAATGCATAGACTACTGCAAGTAACTCTTGTTCGGTGATCGTATAATTTTGTTGGGCACTATTTAGAGTCTTGCTTGCATAGTAGATTGAGTGAAATAGTTTATTGCGCTTTTTCCCCAACACAACCCCCAGTGCCATACCGCTAGCATCACACATTAACTCAAAAGATTCTGATCAATTAGGGCTGATGATAATCGGTGTGGAAATTAGTTTCTCTTTCAAACACTGAAATACGGCTACAAAATCATTATTAAAGTGGAATTTCACTTCCTTCTCTAAGAGTTTGCATACTGGGAGTGCAATCTTTGAGAAGTCTTTAATGAACCTTCTGTAAAATCCTGCATGCCCCAAGAAGCTGCGAACACCCTTTACTGAAATCGGTGGGGGTAATTTCTCAATGACCTCAATTTTTGCCTTGTCAACTTCCAGTCCCTTTTGTGACACCTTGTGCCCAAGAGCAATACCTTTTTTTTTTTACCATAAAGTGACATTTCTCCCAATTCAGAACCAGATTCGTTTCCACGCATCTTTGCAGTACCAGCCCTAAGTGAGGCAAGCATTCTTTGAACGTATCCCCTACGACTGGGATGTTGTCCATGAACACCTCCATAGAGTCTTCGACCATATATGCAAAGACAGACAACATACAATGTTGAAATGTTGTTGGGCATTACATAGCTCGAATGGCATCCTTTTGAATTAAAATGTTCCATAAGGGCAAGTAAAAGTGGTCTTCTCTTGATCTTCCGGCGTAATAGAGATTTGATTGTAACCGGAGTACCCATTCGGAAAAAAATACCACCTTTTTTCTGATAACCGGTCAAGCATCTGATCCATAAAAGGCATTGGAAAATGGTCTTTCTCGATCCATGAGTTAAGCCTTCGGTAATCCATGCATACTTTCCATCCAGTCACTGGTCTTGTTTGCACAAGTTCTCCTTTTGTATTTGGGACTATGGTTATACCTCTCTTTTACGGTATACATTGCACCTGACTTACCCACTTACTATCTGAAATAGAGTATATCACTCCCGCATCTAGTCACTTGATAATCTCTTTTTTTACCACCACTTGCATTGGAGGGATCAATCTCCGTTGGTGTTCCACACTAGGTTTACATTCACTGTCGAGCCGAATCTTGTGAGTACAGATACCAGTAGGAATTCCTACTATATCGGCTATTGTCCATCCAATATCTTTTATATGCTTCCGCAGTACTTCAATGAGTAACTTCACCTGCCTTTTGAGTAGATTGGCGACGATAATTACCAGTAAAGTATTATTGGCTCCTAAGAAAGCATATTTGAGATGAGAGGGTAGGGCTTTTAACTCCAGATTTGGTGGTTCTTCTATTGATGGCTTTGCAGGAGGACTTTCTCTGTTTCCAGGTCGATATCCAACTTGATTGAATTCCTTGAATATGCTCCTAATCTTGATAAAGCAACTACCACTTCCTCATAACCCTGAACTTCGGATTCATCATGATTGGCAAGTATAGATTCAAAGGGTTCATTCTCGCACATTAAATGGCTCACACTTGCCACTACCTCACCTATCACATCCTCAATAGACATCACATGGATATTACTTGGTTGCTTCATGGATTTACGGATATTGAAGGTCACCCCATCATCGTTCACATAGAACTTCAATTTCCCGCTTTCAACATCCATCAATGCTCTCCTGGTGCTAACAATGGCTTTCCCAAAATAATGGGGATTTCAGCATTGATCTCACAATCTAGAAACACAAAATCAGCCGAAAAGATGAATCGATCCACTTTTACCAATATGTCATAGAGTATCCCCACTGGGTGCTTGATTGATCAATCAGCCATAAGGAGCCTCATTTTGGTTGCCTTTGGTTCAACCAAACCAAGTTGCTTGTATATTGCATAGGGCATCAAGTTGATGCTTGCTCCTAAATTCCACAAGGCTTTAGCGAATTAGAGCATGCCAATTGTGCACGAGATTGTGAATGCCCCAGGATCTCCTCTCTTAGTGACTGAATCATTTGTCATAATTGCACTGCAACTATGGGGCACCTCAATCATTTCATAGTCCAAGCTCCTTTTCTTTGTAACCAGTTCTTTCATGAATTTGGCGTATCCTGGAATTTCCAACAATGCTTCTACCAGAGGAAGGTTAATTGATAAGCTCTTGAATACTGACAAAATTTTTTTGAACTTATCATATTTATTCTTCTTTTTCAAACGTTGGGGAAATGGTGGAGGTATCTTGGGTAAAGGGTGTATTACTTTTGGAACTTGAACTTGTTGCTCTGTTTCCTCCTATGGTTCTTTAGTGAGGTTTTGTCAAATAGGTAAATCTTGTTCCTCCACACCTTGACCCTCTTCATGTTTTGGAGGATCCACATCTTCCATGACATTCCCTATTGCCACTTTACTGCTACGAGTAACTACAGCCAGCTCTCTTTCACTATAGTCCATCGGTGTTTTGGATATTAATTGAGTTGATAATAGACTCAATTTACCTTCCAGCATTTTGATGGCATCAGCATGAGAATTCACTTTACTGTTCAATGATGAAAAGTCATCTTTCATCCATTTTAGCAAATCATCAAAGCCCTCGACTTTATCGAGTATGAGCGATACCAAATCCTTTACATGAGGACTACTTGCACTCCCTTTAGATTTTAGGCTTTCACTCAAATGAGTATGGTCCTCCTCCTGATCATCCTGCTTAGCCCCATCTTGCTAACATCTCCTTGGTTCTTCACCACTATAATAGTTCCAACCTTGATTCCCACCCCACAGTCGATAGAGTGAGTGGAAACCCTCCTCGTATCTTCTGGAGTTCCAACCTTGATTCTCCCCCGATCTTAAGTAACCAGAAGAAGAACCCTCCTCAACTAGAAATACTCCACGTGTCCCTTTTATATGTTCTTGTAGGATTTCCATTTGAGATAACATCTTCTTGATGTTTTCGTCCCTCTCCCTTTCTTTTTCGATCTATTCTTGCGTTAACTGGAAGCATAGTGGGGAAACTTGATCATCTTTGGTATACCATGCCTAGATTTACTTTAGTCATACCATCTAGGAGAAATGAGGCTACTTCAAATGATTGTAACATTATTCCTCTTTGCACTAATTGATCAGCTATCCCTTTATTAACCGACTCCAGACTACGGTAAAAGTATTGGAGCAGCAATTGACCTGGCAGTCCATGCGTTGGGTACTTACGCAAAAATCTCTTGAACCTTATCCATGACTCGTGAATTGGTTCACCCTCCATTTGCTTGAAATTCTGAATATCATCTCTCAACTTCATTATTCTTGATGGAGGAAAGAATCTTTCATGAAATGCCATAACTAGCTCCTCCCATGATTTAATGGAGTTGTTGGGATGCTCAACCAACCATTTAGTAGCTCCCCGAGTTAATGATAATGGAAATAAGAGAAACCGTATAGATTCTTGAGATAGGTTCTTGAATGATAAAGGGGTGCACACTTCCACAAAGCTTCGTACATGTTCGTGCAGATCTTCATGCTCTAACCCTCCAAATAAACCTCTTGAATGTATAAGTTGGAGTGTTGCGCTGGTAACTTCGAACATTACTCTTCCGTCAGCTTGTGGTATGCAAATTTAACCCATCTCGCCCACATCGGCAGAATTATAAACATTATTAGTATCATCAATGTCGTCTCGATGAAAAACACCACCCCTTGAGTGGCCCGCTTGGTAGCTATTCTCCCCGTTTGCACTCATATGTCCTGTTGTGGCACACAAATACTCAAAACAAAACTGAAAATTAGGTAAGTAGACTACATCTAAGAAGAACAAAAATTCTACTAATCTAAAAATTCTCAATTAACACCACTCCCCGGTAGTGGCGCCATTTTGATGTTTATCGTGACCAATGACACTAACCTACGGTTCGAGTGTCTACGTTCGTCGATAATTTAGTAACCCAACCAAGGGTTGGGGTCGTGTCCCAAGGGAGTGGTAGTGAAAATAGTAGTTAGGCTAGAATTTTGTTATATTTAGTTGTAGTTTGAGATATTATCGAATAAAAATAAAGTAAATTCATGTGGGTGACACCAAAGTGTCAAATATCAATGGGGGTTTGTCACAAGTATTGCCAAAACAACAAAAATAAAGATGAAACTAAAGTATGGGGAGAAGTTCTTGGGGTGTGACCGTAATATATATTGATATAAATCGTTGGGTACATGCTTTCGATAGGAAATTTGCAAGATAATAGTAACTAGGCTAAGCTTGAGATGGAAATAAGTTCCCTCTCGGGAAACTTACCCCGTTTCAAATGGGTTCCTCTCGGACACCCATTTGCCGCATGAAGACCAGCCTACGCCTTACCCCACTCACTCTCTCGAGATAAGTTTTAGGATATGGGACTAGGGCTCACCCTCTCGGGCTGAACCTCATGTCGACCCACTCCTTAGGCCATCAGTCTAGTAGTCTTGGTTTCGCGACCTCTCTCTCGAGCAAGTCCAAAACACATGGGTGGTTTTGTATTTGCAACAAAAAACTCATTAAATTAGACCACAACCACTAGATGAAATCACCATTAAAATGCATCTAACCTATCAGCAAACAAGACCCAACAATAATATCAACACATATTTGCTAAATCACACCGCAAGAATGGGGTTTTTAGCCACACATCAAGAAATAAGAAATTATACCTAAAATGATAGAGAAATCAAATGGGTATAAGAAATTAAACATTGATTTAAGCAAAGGAAGAAGAATAGAGAAGACCCACTTCCAATTTGGGGAAGATGAACTCCTTTCTTCAAGTCTCCCATGAAACCTTCTCCAAACTTGAGAGAAAATATGAAAGCTAAAGTGAAAATTACTATAATATTTTTTTACTCTAATGTTCCCCACAAAAACTAGTAAAGAGTTTATTATTTATAGACTTCAGAAAATAGTGTTGGCGGATCGCTCGGCGAGGTTAGTTGGAATTGTCGATGGACTCGGCGATTCTCCCTTTGGCGTAGTTCATCGCCGTCTTGTACTAGTGTTCAGCATCGTCGTGCTCTGGTTCATTGGGTGGCATGGTACTGCTTCACGAAACTTTTCGGTGATGCATCAACTGCTCCCTTTTTCCACCGACTTGATCCTTTTCTTTAAGGCTCAGTACACTGGAACAAAAGGCGAAGTAAGGCCCTTCGGCAACTCGACAAGTAGACTCGGCGATCGTCAAGCCTTCATTTCTTCGTTCTTTTTAGCCTTTTCGTTCCTTTTTGCGACGTAGTGGCCATGCTCTCTTTAAAACTTCAAATACCTGAAACTTAAGGGTTTTCATCATATATCGAGATAAAATAAGCATTTGAGGACATAATTTCTATTAAAATATAACCCTAGATGAGTCCAATTTGTGGACTCATCATGTTACTTTTTTTACATGAATTTATGATGAAATCCACATCTAACCCATGTTTTCTAAGAGTTGATGATTGAAATTGGGTTTTGACGTAAATGAGGTGAATTGTGTACTTATGCATTGTTTATGAAATCTATGCAAATATTTGAACGGTGATTTGAGAGTAAAGTACCAATGATGATGTTGTGTTGTGAAAGGATATTCTCAATAAAACACATACTAGAATGATGTGAAAGGTTTTATCACATGGAAGGGATTCTTAGGTTGAAAGGCTTTCTCACCTAATTGAATAAAAGACTAGGAGCTATCATAATTAAACTAGCTTGAACTAGTTGTCTCAGGTAACCTTTTCATCAGTAATGAATTCAAGTAAGAAATGACTATTCCATGGGAATTTATGCCTAGCACCGAGTGGATATTGTATATGAGATTGAAGCTCTCACATAGTAGAGTCCGGGTTTCCAAAGTAGTCTCATAAGATGGAAGCCTTCACGAATTAGAGTCCAGATTTCTAGTAGCAATCTCCTTATCCCATAACTATGTGCCCACATAGGTGTATTAGCTAGTGGATCCACTTAAGCTAGAAGTTCAAGGGTCTACCTTACGCAAGTAGAACAACCTCTTTTCGTTGTGGGGTAGACACTGGTTTTCATGTTATAGCTCACATAGTCTCACGTCGATTAAGGCTAATTTCCCCACAAGTGAGAATGAACTAAGGTTGCTTCTAGAAGCATCGCATATGAGTTCTATGCTTTTAAAGTAGAAGTTAACTTGCATTGACCATGATTTATGACTTATGTTTTATTACTCTTTCATATAATGTTTAACTTAGTCAATTACATGTCATGAAATTAAATGTCCTTTTTTAGCATTTTTTAAATGTTTTATGCATGGCTATTATACTTGGTACATTGTTATGTACTAACGCATACTCTTGTCTACATTTTCCCCAAATGTAGGGTCCGACAGACAGGTTTCCGAGTCTCATGGCTAGTTGTTGATTTCGTGATTTCCTGAGCATTGGTGAGTCCTCATACTTCGAGGACGGAGTTATTCTTTTTGTTTCCTTCTTGTAATTATCTCTTGAACATGATGTATGGGCTAGACTCAATTTCATTCTATTGTATTAGATGGTTGTGTTGAGACAAGAGTTTAGACTTCCGTTTTTTGTTTTAAAAAAGCTTTTGGACTTGTACTATTGTTTTACTCTTTTGTTCTATTTCTTATGTTATGAGAGTTAACTGGCTTGTATGGAGTCCTTCGGTGTCCTATACTCCATGTTACATCTAGGGGATACCCATGAGTCATGACATTAATAAAATAAAGATATTAAAAAGACAGTTTCAAAATATGCTCATTTCTTTTGAGGAGAGCGAAAATCTGAACATCATCTAGTACATAAGAGTTTATTGGGATGTAGCCCGTACATCAAGTTCGAAAGACTGAAAGTAAAGACAAAATATAGAAATCAAGCTCTGTCCTTGAATGATTAGGACTCACCAATCTTCAATCTTCAATATGAGATCCCTAGCCTCGAAAGTGTGAATACATAAGGTCAGACCCTGCATTTGGTGAAATGTAGGCAAGAGTATGCGTTAGTACAAAATATGTACAAAGTATGATAGCCATGCATAAAACATTTGAAAACAAGCTTAAAGAGAGAGATATTTCATAGCATGCAATGACCAAGCCAAAACGTAAAATGAGGGGTTAAATACATGAATCGTAAAACAGGGTCAATGCAAATAGACATCATCTTAGAACAGATATGAGATACTTTTTGAAATAATCTTAGTTCATCATAGTTTGCTTGTAAGAAATAGCCTTAACCGACATATAAGACCATGTGAGCTATTAACATGGAATCTAGTGTCTCTCACACCGAAAAGGGTTTCTCCCACTTGCCAAGGTAAGGACCATGAACTTCTAGCTTATATGGATCCACTAGCTAATGTCTATCTAGAAAATACTATGTTGGCACATATTTTATGGGCACGGGTAATCTCCATTTGTCCACTCGATACTAAACTTACCTTCCACAGAATAGTCCTTAGTTATATTCATCTTATCTTTTAAAGGATCATGGGTAATCGCCTCTTGTCCTTACATCATATGATATGGGTAATCGCCTCTTGTCTTTCAATTGAGAGCATGGGTAATCACCTCTTACCTCAAGATTTGAATAGCCGCTTAATATTAGTTAATTGTAGGCGAGAAAGCCTTTCAACCTTAAGAACCCCTTTTTACCTAAGATTATCCTTTCATAATCAAGCTTTCATGTATTGGTGGAAAATCCTTTCAACAACACCACAACAACAACATCGTTGATACTTCACTCTCGAAGCATCCTTAAACCAATTACATCAATTTCATAAGAACGTGTATAATTGCATAATTCACCTTTCATAGTTCAAAAGCCCACTTTGAATCATCAATATCTAGAAAACATGGGTTAGACATGGGTTCATTAGAATTCATTATAAAATCATATAATTATATCAATTAGATCATAAAAGTTCTTATATCAATTAAGTAAATCAACATTTAAAGAAATTCATGACATGGAAGAAAACCCTAACTCGATTAGGGAATTCTATCTGTGTAAATTGGAGAATTTGGGAAATCCATGGAGGAAAGGGCTCCAAGGATAAAAACTATCATACCTTAATGCCAAAGCTTGCCTTCAATGATGGAATTGGAGACTTTACTTGAAAACCCTAGCTTTCTTCTCCAGCTCCTAGGGAGAGAAATATTTGAGAGGAATACTTGTTCTTCTTTTAGGAATTTAAGAGAATGATTTCAACTAGGGAAATTTGGGGACTAAAATAATTAGGAAAGAACCAATAACCCTTATTAAAATAAATGCCGACACCATTGACGGTGACGACCTACAGTCTGTGGTACTACCAACGAACCATCCTGGTCGGTCGTTGTTTGGTGTTAGAGACTCAATTATTGGACCACGAACAACGAATCCCTTCCTACAAACCATGTTTCAGGTGTAGGGTCATGGGTCGCGTCCGTCATTCTCGACTTGTGACTCTGAAATCTCTCTAAGTTTTGGACTCACCTACGAAGCCTATCTGCTTCTCAAGGATTGGATGACGGGCCATCCTTGTGAATCATCACTAAGTACTGGAACTTGACAACTTTTGAAAACTTGACTTGCCATCCGATGATCAGACCTACGGTCCGTGTGTCGGACCACGGTCTGTGGGTGACTCTTTATGGCTGGCACCAGATTCTTTCAAAAGCTTCAAATTTCTACCCTTCACAAATGCGAGGTGTTACAGTTAGTCGGGCTTGCCGAGCTCACTCGGTGAGTCGCCAATCATGCTTTAGCTCATCTTTTCTTGCTCTATGCCTTAGGAGTTTGAACCTCAGTCGGTGAGCTCCTTCGAGTCTTCCTTTCACATCCGGCGTATTACCACGTAAAACCTTAGTTCGCCTTTTGAGCCTCAAATCTTTTCCTTGTATGTCACTTTCAGCCATGGTCAATAAGGTCGCCTTTCTCATTCAGCGAGTAACCTTTCCTTTTTGAGTTTGCCGACCTACCTCAACAAATACAAGTGTTATGCACTGTCAATTTGTGCAAGGTCATGCTCGTTAGGAGATTGGCCTCTCTTGTTTATTGATCATCATAGTGTATATTTACACTTCTTCTTATAACATTATCAACTCTTATATCTGGAGTTTCACATATTATTATATTCCCGTACAGAAGAAGAACATATAATCTTATAACATATAATGTTGATATAGATGAAAATTGTTCAGAACAAGGCTCAGATATAAGTGAAACATATACAGAAATATTAGAGAAAATAGGAGATAATAACTTTATAGAAACCGAAGCTGATAATCCTATAGAAATAAATACAGAAGATATTAAAGATACAAAACCAGGTACATCAGAAGTAAAAAATCCCAAAGAATTAAGACCTAATTATTATACAGTCAGTTATGGAGAATCTGATAGATATGATAGTCTATGGAATAAA
>JAJOOH010072489.1:0-10615 GCA_029582605.1 Solanum gracilifrons
GTCATTTGGAAACTTTATTAGTAGCTTTGACTCTATTGTTGATGTACTTGATACTCTTGTTGAAAATGCAAGTACTTTGGAAGAAAGAGCAAGTGCATCGGGATTTCTCAGAAGTTGTCAAACGTTTGAGACTATTTTTTTGTTGCATTTGATGACAGATGTTTTAGGAATCACAAATGATCTTAATGTTTCATTACAGAAAAAGGAGCAAGACATTGCAAATGCCATGATTCTTGTAAAGGTAGCAAAGAGAAGGTTGCAAGCTTTAAGAGATAATGAATGGGATCCTCTCTTTAAAAAAAATATTGGATGGGATTCACTTAAAGAAAAGGTAGAAGCATTTTGTATCAAGCATGACATTTCATTACCCAATTTTGATGATCCATATGCTAATTCTGGGAGATCACGACGTAAAGTAGTTATTTGTACTACTTTGCATCATTATCGTGTGGATGTGTTTTATAAAATCATTGATTGGCAACTACAAGAACTTAATGATCGTTTCAATGAGGTGACAAGTGATTTGCTTAATGGAGTATCTTGCTTGAATCCAATTGATTCATTTTCTAGTTTTGACATAAAGAAGATAATGAGAATGGCTGAATTATATCCTGATGATTTTGATGGGTCCAACATGAGAGCTCTTGAGAATCAACTTGTTAATTACATTATTGATGTTCGTGATATTGATGAAAGGTTCTCCAATTTAGGTGGACTTGGAGAACTTTCAAGAAAGTTGGTTGAGACAAAGAAGCATTTAACCTATTCTCTCGTATTTCTTTTAGTGAAGTTTGCTTTGCTTCTACCTGTTGCCACTGCTACAGTTGAAAGAGCTTTTTCGGCAATGAAGATTATCAAGAATGACTTGCGAAATCGAATGGATGATGAATTCTTAGATGGTTGCATAGTGCCTTATGTAGAGAAAAAAGTATTTAAAGATGTTTCTAATGAGTGTATTATGAAAACATTTCAAGAGATGAAGTGTCGTCGAGTGCAATTGTAGTTACCACTTTACAATTTACATATTTTGGTGTATATGAAACTATCCGTCAATATATTTGTCCTACTTCATCTTCGTTAGTTTATTCATTGATATTTTGTAAGTTTCTGTTTTAAGAGTTTTCATTTTGGATAGTTGGTTAATTTGATATTGAGGTATGACTATTTTGAAGTCAATCTTTATAATCTGACTAGCAAGGTTTATTTTTTTACTTGTCCTAAAGTATGAACACCCTTGGCAAAAATCTTGGCTCCGCCACAGGCCCCGAGCCTACACTATGGGCTGGACTGGCACTCGAGAACCATTGCTGGCCCCAAGCGAACCCTTGGCCTGACTAGACTCTCAGCGGAAGACTTTAAACATTAATAAAAGAAGGGAAAATTGTATGAAATAACAAACTATTAATTCAAATTGAATGTTATAGCCATAGTTTATTTTAATTGTAATTCGCAGCAAACATCCCCTTTTTTTGCCAATGAATTCGGTATACAATTAGTCATTTTATAAATTTCGGTATAAAATGCATTTGTGTTTATATAAAACGAGAGAAAAGTGTATATACAAATACAAATACATATATTTTCGTCCTATACACTTATAATTATACAAATACAGATCTTATTATACAAATTACAATGTATAAATGAATTTATACAAAATTGAACAATTTATATAGAATTGAATGTTTGTAGCGAATTATACAAATAAAAAACTCCATAGCAAACATAAAGTTTGCTATGGAGCGCAATTATGCAAACTATAACTATAACATACAAATATGATTTTTATGTTTGCTATGTGTGAAAGTTGCTCATAAAAGAAAACAAATGCAACTTTACTCAACTGTCTCAAATTAACTTAGAATGTTTTAGAATTAAACATCCAACTAGCCAAAGTGGCAACTCAAGTCTCATAATAACAAAACAACTTAAATGCAAAGACTAACGAATTATAACTATCTGTCTATGAAGCCTCTAATACTATGAGGAATGTCGGGATAAGACCCCCGATCATCCTAACAACTGAAAAACTAAAACAATATAAAAAGGGATCCCCTGAAAAGCAAGGAGGCTCACCAAATAACTCTGAAATGCTCAACTGGATCAACGAAGCGTTGTATGCTGATTTTGGTTACCTGTATCTGCATCATAAAAGATGTAGGCCAAATGGGGTCAGTGCATGAAATGTACGAGCATGCGAGGGGAAAAACTAAACATGACATAAGCTTGAACTGAAATCTGAAAGAAACACTTACCTCAGCCTTACTCAACCCGTGAATACTCAACTCAATGCAAAAATAAACAACAATAAAGATGCAGTTTATATGAAGCATTTAAAACAGTAGATAACATCTCAAAGGATTGAAAAATACAATAATATCTCAGTTGTATATAAGATTACAAGATAAACTCTGTTTGGGAGATTCTCTAATCGACAACCATCACTATGAGCTATGTGATGATACAACGTCTCGTCCACGCTGCCAAAATTGTCATATAACTTGCCGGAATATAGAATGCCTCAACTAAGTGGATCCACGAGTCTATGCTAAAAAACATTAAGGAATCATCTAAAAAGTATGATCCTTTCTACCCACATTGGCTACATGGTTTATGGAGACTTGAGTTGTTATGAACTCGTCCCCATATCAATACTCAATACTACTCCCAAAATATACTCAACTCATATGTTTAAAATCATAACTCTTTCTCTATGGTTTGAGGTTATTACTCAAAAAACTTATCTCTTAAAAGAGATGGAACTCAAAACTACTCATGTAAACTCATTTGGAAATCGGTATTTCCTCTCATCTTAAATGTGAAAACATTTGCTCTTTGGGAGTACTTAGTCCCCATACATCATTGTAAATAAATGAACTCGGCTCTACTCTTTCTCAAACTCAATGCTTAAGTCTTTAAGACAAGTTTAAAACTATTGTAAATGACTTTTGAAAGACTCTAAGAACTCTCTTGACTTAACTCTTAGCTCTACCTTGAATTTGAATTGTGGATTCAAGACTTATGATCTCATGTTATGGTTGATCTCTCTATGTTTAAACGTACCTTATAGTGTAGAAAACAACTAGAAAACATAGGTACAATTCGAGAAAACTCAAACGGAAAGAAGAGGGAAAGGGTAGAGGACCTGGCGACCCTGGCGTGGTGCAGGGCGCCAGAGCCCTAACTACATATCTGGCTTGGGGTGCACTGAGTGGTGCGACATCCCAGCCCCTGATATATCATGAGTTTACGATATTTCTAATACATTTCACTTACAAGTTGTGTGTCTCTATGGCCTTTTTGTATTGGTTTTAATGTGTTTTTATTGTATTTTGAAGGAAAGATGTTTGTGCGCGGAAGTAAAGGGACAACTAAAAGAAATGCAGAAAAGGGCATCTACGGAGGTGATCTACGGACCGTAGGTCCAATATTTCCAAATTTAATCTTTCCAAAAACGGTTTCTTTCTAAGGCGGGATGTTACATTATATTTATAATATCTACCAAACGATTAATTTATTTCAACTATGAAAAAATAAACCCGATGGGTGTATGAAAAATGCAAATAAGTTAAGTAGCGTGAGCTGAGAATTGAATCCAATTAAACATCAAAATCTTTGATATGTATTCTTACTTTAACTTTTAATATTAACGAAGGATTAATTGTTTAGTTTTACATAGATGTTTTGAGTATTTATGATCAAAGAAGCAAATGCCGCAATATAATGATCGATAGTCTGCAAACATGGGCAAATCTAGAGGGTCGGGAGTGTGTTCATTCGAACTCACTCGGTAAAAAATTACATTGTATATATAGGTAGATTTTGAGTCTCCTAAACTCAAGATTTTAAGTAATGTCAACATCTTGCCTATGACAAGGTCAACGAGGGGCTGTATGACCCGAGTTGGAGTCATGATCGGATATGACACTTGCTTGATGGACTTAGTTAAGAGATAAAGTTGCGCCTTTGCTATTAGCAATAGCCTTTGACATGTTAGTAATCGCTTGATTCTAACAAGTGGTATCAGAGTCAAGGTCGTGGGTTTGATTCCCAAGAGCAACATTTTGCATGAGGCAAGTGTTAGGAGGGAGATTGTTGAGTAATGTCAACATTCTGCCTAGGGCAAGGCCCATGAGGGGTTGGGTGGCCTGGGTAGGAGTCATGATTGAACATGACCGGTTGCTTGGTGGACTTAGTTAAGAATTAAAGTTGTGTCTTTGCTATTAACTATAGCTTTTTTCATGATAGTACGATCCTAACACAAGATAAGAAGTTAGCTCAGTGGTTTATGGAGTTCACCTTGAGGTTCTTATTTTCTAAACCCGTAAGTGAAAATTCTAGATTCACCACTATTGAAGAACAATTTCGAAGAAGACATAAGTGACAAAATTTCATTCAACTTAACATGGCATGGGCTATGTTGCTTGAATAAATGTATAAGCAAATATCATAAATGTTGACACCCAATTTTGGCCTAATATTTTCAAAATTCGTAACTTTTAAGTTTTATTTATTTAATAGTTCAAAATATTTTTTTTTATAATTTTAAATAAGTTTATCGATAACTATTCTTGTTTATCAAAATTTAGGATTTTTTATTAGTTAATTTTAAAAATGCATTTTTTACATGTCATTAGTTACGTTTATTTTATATTTTTTAATATTCATTTTATTTGTTACATTTATTAATATTTATTTTTATATTTTACACAGTCTAAAAATCCATTCGAATATGAATAAGATTTCATACACATATATTTTATTAGCTAGTGGTTTCGACCCATGAATTTTATATAATGGTATTGTATTATATGTGATTTTTGATTTTCTATTTAACCTATTTGTTAGTCATTAAGTTGGGGGTGGTGAATTTATTTTTTAGAGTAGGGTTGTAAATTTTTAGATAGGTTTCACTATTCATTCTCCGGTTGCCACCTCAGATTTCTGCCAAGCTCCGACAACCCAAAACCACATTCATTTTCTCCTTTTTTCGGCGAGACACCACTAAAACAACCTCCAAATGACCACCTGAGTCCACCATCCATGGCCGACTCAACAACATTGGGGCCTAAAGCGAAACTGAAGAGATGGGCCTTAATATTTTATTTTTTTCATTATATATACTTTTATTTAAAATCTATTTTTCTAAATATTTTAGATGCGAAGTCATTAGATATTGTTTTATAATTAATTTGTTTTAATAATTCTTTTTCAAATGGTAATATAGCTAATATATTCAATCTCTCTTGAGACATGTTGATCTTAAAGAAAATTTAATCAATTTTAATTTTGAAAAAACTTCTTTCAGCCGAGGCAATGGTTACAAGAACTGTTAACAATATTATAAGTAATATGTGTATTTGAAAAAGAATCAAGTTTTTTTATTTGATTGAGTATCTTCATTAGATTATTATAATCTTCTACTTGTATTATTTCTCTTAACACTTTTAATTCAAAAAATAAATCTAAACCATCTATTACATGTTAAAGAAAGTTCAATGTTAAGACAATATTTTTAAAATTCTCATCATCTAGTAATCTCAATATTTTACCACTAAATAAGAAATCAAAAATATTTCCATATGCTTCAATTGGTTCAAATCTATGTTGAAGTGAAAAAATAGTTTGATCTACCCTACATATATAAAACAATAAACTCTAAAAGATTCTTCAAGGGACTTAGTGATTTCGCTATCAATATTTTCATCAAATTATTTTTTACGAAATTCAGGTTTATTTTTCATCTCATATGTAATTTTTCTTAGCAGAAATCATAACAGTCATAATACATATAATTTATTTTTACAAAAATAAATAAATATATATATAAGTAATTGTTTTTTCAAAAATGGGGCCTCAAAATATATGAGGTACCAAGTGATGGGCTTTAGTGGCCTAGGGGTTAAGACGTCTACCACCACCAAAACCCCTTTGGTTTCTTCTTCTTTTTCCGATGACATAGTCACCAGAAGCAGCTCCAAACAACCCTACTGTCCAGTATCTCTCTTCGCTCTCATCATCTTCTCCGGCGAACTCACAACGCTGGAGAAGCTAGCAGTCATCACAAAACCCACAACCCTTCCTACACTCACTGCCTTCACACACTCAAAACCCCACCAAAAACGACCGTCTATCGCCGGAGAACAACGCCGACCCAACACCACCAGAAAACAAATTAGTTCACACACCACCCTTCTCTACCGCTACCAGTACCATTCCCCTTCCCCTTTCACGTTTTCTTCTTTTTTTTTACAGGTATTTTGGTTCAAAATCGGTGAGCTCCGACGAAAACACTAGTTCCCACCACCACGCCGTCGCCGCTCCAAGCTCCGGCGAACAACTCCAAGAAAACACCAAACCATTCACCATCGAGCTTCACTAGTGAGCTCCGACCTCTAGCCGCCGGAGGAAATCAACTTAAAAACTAGATCTACTCGCCATTGATTCCGGCTCCAACGTTCATGTTGAAATTTTGCCCGTGCTCCTTTAGCATTTATGTGAGTTTCTCCTTTTATTATTATTATAAGAAATTTTATATTTTGTCTGGTGTTGCACAGTTTTTCCTCTCAATTTGGTATTGTGATAGTTGATTGAATTATTATTATTATTATTATTATTATTTTATTGAAATTCATTTATGTTAAGATTTTGAATTATTATTTGTCCAGATGAAATTTATTTTTGTTATAAGTTGAGCTAATTGTTTGCTAAGTTGTTATTATTGTTGCTTTGTGTCGTTATTATTATGGCTCGTTGAATTCATTGTGATTAGTTTTGTTGTTATTATTAATATTATTTATTATGGCTCATTGAATTCATTGTGATTAATTTTGTTGTTATTATTAATATTATTTATTATGGCTCATGCTCATTGAATTCATTGTTATTAGTTTTGTTGTTAGTATTAATATTATTTGTTATGGCTCATTGAATTCATTGTTATTAGTTTTGTTGTTAGTATTAATATTATTATATTAGTCTTGTTATTTTTGTTATTTGGTATTGACAAAAAGTATTTGATTTTGATGAACTTTTCAGAATAGATATTGGTTCAGTTTATTGTCATTTACTCCGTTTTAATTTCATTATGCCTGGCTGTTGCTTTATTTTGCCCTACATATTTTCTCCTTTGTTTATTTAGATTAATTTAATGTGTTTTCTTTGTCCATTTTTTTTCCAGTGAGTTATATATGTTGATGTCAATTAGTTATTATTTCTAGGCAATTGCGTATTGTTTTATATTTTGTGCGTTAATTAAATTTGATTTTATATTTTAAATTCATCATGTTTAAATGGCCAATGAAAAAATCTCTACGTTGGTTTTCTAGGCCACCCTAATATTAAAAGACCGAAATTTAGTTGAAGTTCATATTTTTGTATGTTAAAATTGGCAGATGAAGAAATTACCGTCGATTTCCAAGGCTTCCTATGTTAATAAGACGGTTTTTATTTTTAAGTTATCATTTGATTCATTTATTTTTATTCATATATATTTAGTACTAACACTTTTACTAAGTGTCTTTACAGGTACCCCGAAGTTGCCTTTTACCGAAGCCATTCAAATAAAGTTCGAATACTATATTCATTATTATGTATATTGTTGACGATAGACAAAATATTAGGTCGTTTCTCATAGTACTTGTTTACTTTATTACTTGTGTATATTGCATGTTTGTTATATTTGTATACTATTTTTATCTCCTCAATTTGAAAAAAGTGAATTCAGTCGGGACCCGCAGTTGTGAATTTCGAAGGATGCCTAAACCTTTCCTTCGAAATAACTTGAACCCCTTACCTAGAATCTAATGGTTTCGTAGACATTTTTAATTGGTTTCCTAGTTTTTCCTAAAATTAGGTGGCGACTCCTTTAAAATTTGTTTATTCTTAAAATTCTTTTAAAATCGACTCAATTGATTATTTTTCGAGTTACCACGACGTTTCACCCTATTTGAATAGAGTTGGGATGTAAACAATAAATATGTCCAGTTCTGATTTACTATGGTCCAAATAACAAATATTTTTCTTCTTCAAACTAATCATGCTTGTGACCATTTATATATGTCCTTTCTTTTTCTTCCTCTATGAACAGTTGAACTTTGGACCATAAAAATCAGATCATATGGTCCTTACCCTTTTAATATGTTGTTTTTCTTACTGTCCTTTTACTGCCTTTAGGTCTCGTAGGGTTTTAAATACGACGCGTAATATGAATTGAGAAATAATGGGAAACAAAATTTGAACAAATTAAGTTTCTTTTAGGACGTGTTTGGTATGAAGGAAACAAAATTTGAACA
The DNA here is from genome assembly GCA_029582605.1 of Solanum gracilifrons. Classification (NCBI taxonomy): domain Eukaryota; kingdom Viridiplantae; phylum Streptophyta; class Magnoliopsida; order Solanales; family Solanaceae; genus Solanum; species Solanum gracilifrons. The sequence goes on from JAJOOH010072489.1 coordinate 8,295, forward strand.
ACATATGATCCATTGTTGTTTTGCAAATTCTATTACAAGTATCGCATAATAGTGTTTTATTCTATTCTGAGAGAAATTAATCCAAACTTTGAACAATTATGAAGAAACTAAATTTCTTCAAAAAATACAATTTTATGTTACATTTGAAACTTGATTAATCTAGTATTTCTTCTATTTTCAGTGTACAATTTTTAACACATCAATAACATATCCGTTTATGATGTTTGATAACGGTACATGTGATATTCATGATCTTAGTTTCTAAGAGTAAAGAGAAAAATGAAGAAATTCGCTAATGAAAGGAACTTTATTTAAAACAAAATATAAAGAGGTCCATAATAAAGGGGAACTAATCAAAGCCAATTTAATTCCAAAATAGTTTTTTTGCAAAAATTTAAGCAAGCAAAAAAGGAGGAAGATTCCAAAAAGCATCTTTCGATTCACCTTACAAACATCGAGTGAATATAAAACATGTAAACTTTTCGTGAGCTTATATTAATTCTTGAATATCTTCAATGAAATTTCTAATTTCACCATTGCATATTTGTCGACCCAACCACTAAAAAATACATAACTCTTTTTTTTTCTTTTCATATGAAAAATAAGAAAACTCTTTTGGCTCCCTTTTTTTATGTCTATTTGAGGACCTATGGGCTATGTTAATATTTTAGAATTTTGTCTTTTGTCACAAATAGACCTACAATACGAATTAGAGTTAAAATCTATTCATAAATAATTAATCCGTAACGATTGTTTTTTTTTCCGATTTTCATAAATGTGTCTCCTCCTCCAAAAATAATAATTGTACTAATGTATTGGCTATTCGTTTGGCGGAACCATATGGACTTAGGTACAAAAGTAACATTTGTACGTGACCGTGCACATAAAACAATAATACAATGTTGGTTCTTTACTTTTCCCTAATAATTCTTCCCAAATTAATTTAGGATTTCAAGAATTACGATCAGAGTATATTGTCCAATCTGTCACATGACAAAACAAGTGGTTTAAAGGTTGTTAATAATTTGAGATAAAACTAATATATATATAAAGTAAACTCAGCTTAAAAGAAAAAAATAAAATAATCAGCGCTTATCGTGGAGTAGTAAAAGCTACGCCTAATGTTCTGGATGCATTAGATGTCGAGGCACAACATCTTGCTTAGTGGTGGTGGGTGGGGTGAAAACTTATCAGTGCATAGAGTGTTTATATCAAATTAATAATAGTATAAATTTTAGGAATCACATAATTTTAATATAAAATTACAATCTATCCCTATTTAATTTATAATTACATTAATTCCTGAAAAAGTAAAACGAACCGCATACATAATATGTAGCTCAAATACATTAAAAAATAGGTCGGATATATTATAAAATGAATGAGATACATAATGTGTAGCTCGGATACATTAAAAACTAGCCCGGATACATTAAAAATTAGCTTGAATACATTATAAAATAATTTAAAATTAGGAGAGAAATAAGGGATTTTAGAGGTTTTTAGAAATAGAATATTGGAAATTAGGGAAACATAAGACGTGCATTTCAGTAATTTTTCCTTTATATATGATGTGTATTTTTGCATACACTTTTTTTTATATATAATTACAATAATCAGGATATATTTTTACTTAATTCGATCACTTAATTATATAATTGAATTGATTTTATATAGATTTGAGTAGGTAGCTAACTATTAAATATATATTCTAGGACCTAGGTGGAATAGTAAGCGATGGAGCCAAAAAATTTATCAAGAAGATTCAATATATATATATATATATCCCAAAATTTTCATAAAGAAAATTAAAAATATGAAAAAGATAAATACACAAAAAAATTTTTTTATCAAGGAGATCCATAATGATTTAATTTTCATCAAGATTAAGATGACCATAACCTCTTTGATAAGTTGACCAATATCATGATAACATCTTGTATATACCACTTTAGCCAAATTTTTTTAGGATCAAGCCTATCCATATACAACTTGATACAATCATAATTACCTCTTAATGATTTTCATTAGTTTTATTTAGTGATAATACCTTTTACATTTGGTAATCAAAGATTAAAAGAATTTTAGGAGCAAGGTTTCATTAAAAAGGAAAACTAGAAAAAAAAATTGGGTACTTCTATTTTATCAATGTAGTTAGCCTCAATTAGTGGCGGCTCAAGCTAATTAGTGGCCTAAAGCCAAAAATAAATTGGAGGCCTAAATTTTAATTGTTTTTTTTTTATATTTGAGATTCAAGTTATTTCTTTATTTTTAATAAAAAAAGTTTTATTTTTTTATGGTCTTAAACTAAAGATGTATAT
>JAJOOH010072490.1:0-18002 GCA_029582605.1 Solanum gracilifrons
TCTGGTCGGAAATACTGGGCGACCCCAACAGAAGAAAACAACTCGAAAAAAGATGACCGGAACAGTACTCACGCGCCGGCGCGTGAACAGATCTCGCCGGAAAACTTCCGCCTCTGAACGGCGCGTGGGGGCGCGTGGGGGTTTTTTTTTTCCGGTGGAAATTCTTGGGGTTCGGTCGCCTGAGCTTCCCGAGCCTCGTGATGGTGTTGTCTTTCGCACAACACCTTCAGAACGAAAGATGACACAAATCAGTCCCAACCGTCGTCGCCGGAATTTGACACGGTGACTTGAAGTTTCTCACCAATGCTCTGATACCATGTGAGAAATATATGGGAAAAATAATATTGAATTGTGTATCTAAATTGTTACATTGAGACCCTATTAATAGACAATACATATACATTGAAATCCTTTTCTAACTAGGATTCCTATTCCTATTCTTCTTCCTATTCTAAGTAGGAATATATACATATTTCTATTCTAACAGGTTTTACACATGAGGCATACCAACTTCAAACACATGCTATACTTCACCATATCCCTGTTTAACTCTTCACTAACATATCTAATGGTTGCGCGGTCTTTTGGGGTAATAGAGAATAATAATGAGGACAAATTCGACCTATAGCGAACAAAGTACACATTTCTATAGAACTTTAAAGTAAAGCAGAATAACATGCAGATTTTTTGTTGTTGTTGTTGATATAAAACAGAATGCATGCAGAATGACAAAGAAACGCACCATAAACTGGAGAAGGTGACTGCAGCTGTTGCTGTGATATCTGTTCGTTCCAGGCCGTGTTAGAGCCTTGTGTGTATGTAGTTCCGGGGACACTTCCATTTGTGTACAAAGCTGACTAGGTAGAAGTGAAACTCTGTTGTCGAAATTGAGGGGACGAAGCATTTGTCTGCCCAGCTGAATATGGAGATTGTGAGTTGCTGGGTGATGAAAACATGTCAACAAGAGCAAGGGCATTCTGCTGTGAAACAGGACTTGCAGGCTCAGGTTCTCCACCAACAGGAACAAGGGTTGGGACATTCTCAGTTGTAGGTGAGCTGAAGTCATCTCCACTCAGAAGATCAATTTTCGGGTCAACTTTTGTTGTTGTTGATGGAATGCTAGCTGAAGGAGGAGCAGGAAGAAGCAGGCTAGCATTTGATGTAGATCTGAAAAACACACCAAGCGATTTATATGAAAAAGATAGTGTCACATTTGACGACTCAAAAATGAAACAGAATACCCAGGATTTCTAACATATTTCCCCTTTTCTATGGGGGAAGGGGAAGGGAAAGGGATAGCTTATTTGAAGTACAATCACCTAGCACTGACTAGGAAAATTCTGCATCACAAAGAAAAAAGTCACATATTTCCATCAATCTTGTAGTACCAGAGGACTTTGAACCTTGATAATAATTTTAAGGTCACTCATTTTAGGCAATTAACAATTTAACATTTCAATCTAGAAAATCCAAGTGTACTATTTAAGCTATGAGCTCGCTCAAAAAGAAACCAAGAATCAAAACATATTTGGAGGGGGGGGGGGGGGGTTGTATACAGAGGTCAAATAAGAGAACACACAGATAATAGTTATTTACCCATGGTCTGATTGTTTGCAGTCTCTGGTATCAATAAGCGGAGCATCAACATTTACAAGAGGTTGAGGTGGTTCAGATTTTGGTTTTTTTTTCCACTTGAACAGAAGTTCCAGAAGCAATAGATTCATGCTTGGCCAATACACGCTGCAACTCATCATTCAGCCCTAGCCCTTGGCAGAGCAGTGATTCATCCCTGCATCAGGTAAATGTAAGGATCCCACAGGAATCACAACCAAATGGGTCCATAATAAATATGGCAGAGCAGAGAGAAAACATAGCAAAGACTCGGACTAAGAATAAGAGATTCGATTGAAGTTCCAATATCATGGCCAGTCCAGCATATTTGTATTGCTTGATAATATATTGTTGTCCTAACTGAATCACTAGAACTTCTACTGCAAAAAATAAGGACATCAGATGGCATTAAAAATGGTTAGGCTTTACTTCTCTCCCCGATAATGACTTAAAAAATGACATAAATTAGAAGCTTCAAGTTTCAACTAATTACCTTACCCTCTTTCACTAGAAAAAAATAATCCGTAGATATGGAACTCATAAATAAATTAAAAGGAATCTAAAAGACACTAATCAATAAATTCAGAAGAAAAAAATAGCAAGCATTTCCCCCTCCTGCTCTCAGTTTCCCGACAAAGCATCGTTAACTGCAAATGCAAACAGTGGGTAAGGCTCTATTAACCAATTCAAAACCTAAACTCTTACTGCTAAAAATTAAAACTATTCCAGACTATCTAAAGCAAGCAACAATCACAACAAACTTTGACTACTTGAAGAGTCCACGTCAACAGGACACAGGCGTTCCTACACCTCTTTAAAGAGCATCATGCGACATGAGCTACAGTGTGTTAATTAGAATGCCCATCTCACTTACCGAAAAAATAATTAAAACCTTCCAGGTTTCAATCAGAACCATCCAATAAATCTGAAAATCATTTATCAAGAATAATTTTGAGAGGATTGTCAACAAAAAAACATACTTTTTAACATAAACATGAAATGTTAAAAAGCAAATGTACCCAAAAAATCAAGTAGAAGCACTAACACTGAAACAATTAGTTCAGAAACCTAAGTAAAAATTAAAAGCAACAACTTAGAGAGTAGAGTTCTCCGGATATTATCACTATGTTTGCAAATGATTGAACTCTCTGACTTTGAACTCGTTGATAATTAGAACCTACATTAGTAGTTAAGCTATATGAATAAAGGGAAGGATAATTCAAAAAGGGAAAATAAAGTTAAACTGATGTGAAGAATTGCTAAGTTAAGTTTGGGTTCGGTTTGGAGAGTGCAGTGTGGAACGATTAATATGAAAGTATAATACACAAATAATTTGTGGATAGACCAGACCTTCCAAGTTTTGACAAAGACCATAACCCAGCAACAAGCACAAACAACAAAGGAAAACTTTGCCAAATTCAAAATAGCAAAGTTTAGAGTATTGGAAGATGTGTGGGAAATAATTCTGCAGATAAAATGAGAAGAAACTACAGGTTAAATAAGGCCAAGTTGACACAAGATGGAAGGGAGAAAATGACAAAAAGAACAATCGAGATCTGACCAGCCCATGCAGGAACAAGAACAGGACACTTTTTTAGGAGATAAAGTTGCACATGACAGCTTGAAGAAACAAGTAACTAAAAGAATAACACCAAAGACGTAGACAGAGCAAGTGTTCCGGCAATGCCAGCAGTCTCCATCTGCTGGTTCAAGGAATGAGTTCCATGTTCAGCCCCTGAGTTACTATAGGGGGAAATTGTTGGCAAGTCGGCTCAATTTCCTCCTGAATCTTTGGTAACTCCCGTGTACATATTCGTCGGTCCATTCGCATTAGAGGACGAAACCATTAATGTAAGGACCACGCATTTTACCCTGTTCATTGACATGCATCCATCCAGTTGTAAGTATAGCTTGTGGGTACACCACACTACTCTGTAACTCGCTGAAGCTTGTGGATACACCAAAATACTCATGTCACGAGGCGATGAAACTTTCCCACTCTCACCATTAGACTGGCAACTCATCTCCAGACACAATGGTGAACCATATTTTGCAAGCAACTGATAGTCTTAACTCCCTGAGTTAGTAAATCCAAACAGATAATATTAATCCTGCTAGCTTTTGGTACATACCGTTAAGCTCCCAAATTCTGTGTTTTCAAATTCTAAACTAGCTAAATCGCGTAAGAGTTTGAGAAACCAGAATAAAACATTTTATATATGAAGTAAGATGTTCATGACAAGGCATCAATTAGACCAGCCCAGATACACAAAAGACTAAGAAACCTTACTTACTTTCACACACAAGTTGTAATTAGAAGAAAACTTATATGAGACTATCAAATAAAGGAAATTCAGAAAATAAAGGAAATTTAGAAAAAAAAACAGCAGTTAGAACCTAATAATATAGATGAGTAATGTTTTTAAACATAAACAAAAAAGTAAACTGGCTCTAATCTATTGTTCAATCACTAAAGTTGAAGGCGTTGTAAAGATTGCATAATCTGCCATTCACTCTGTCTCAATCTGGATGATGACTTGTCTCTACCATCATCGACGTTGTAGTAGTAGTACCACCCAATTTTGATGTTGCCAATGTGTCTCTTGTTGGCATCAAAAATTCCCTTGAGTTTGGGGGTAGATTTCCAAAACCCAGGGGACTCTTTACTATCAAATATTTTACAGTTTTCTCTATTCTGAAAAGTGATCAACAATCGTGTGTTGTTGTTTGTGCCCTTGGTACATTCAAGGATTTGTGATGGACTGAATACTCTGATTCCGTAAACATCATCGACATCCATAACAGTATGCTTACGAGGAAAAGGCTTCCCTATTACATACTTCACCAAATTCTTCATCGTATCCTTGTCCATTGGATCACCATTACTTTTCCCCATTATATTCTCAAAACAAACAAAATTTTCTATTGAATTCTAAGAACAAGAAGATCCTAGAGTTTTCTTTTAACGTAAAACAAAACAAAAATTTGTCTTCTCTTTTTCATTCAATTCCTGCGTAACTTAAACGTGTATTTATATAAATAAAAAATTGTTACCAAAATCGAACAAAATTGTTTAGTGTGGGATTTTTAGTAGCTACCAAATTTGAAGAAAAATATTTAACCTACGAATTTTAATAGCTACCTAGTTCGAGCAAAACAATTTAACGTGGGAATTTTAGTAGCGGCCAAAATAGAACAAAAGTATTTAACGTGGAAATTTTAGTAGCTATCAAAATCGAACAAAAGTATTTAACGTGGGAATTTTAGTACCACCGTCAACTTTTTTCTAAAAAAAGTATTTTTGAAAAATATTTCAATTTATAAAAAAAAAAAATCATTTTTACGCCACCTGCCGCCGTCACTGCCCCCACCCAATCCACCCCGTCAATTCTTATATTTTAAAGAAAATCTTTTTGGAAAATATTTCAATTTTTTTTTAAAATAATCATTTTTTACGCCACCCTGCCCCCAACCCTCACCTAGGCCACCCCCGTCAAATATTTTAAAAAAATATATATCCGGGGCGAAAGTGTGGGTCAGATCTCAGGGTCAAATTTTGGAATAGTCATCGGGGTCTTGTCTTAGCTCAGGCATCAGGGTGATCAATTATCGAGTTGATTTTCAAATCAAAAATCATTTTCCTAAAGAGTATTTTCTGGTTTCAAGCAAAAAATAAAAGATATTTTTTTGGAAAATATTTTGCAATCACCAACCAAACATTAAATAAATATTTTCTACTGACCAACCAAACATGAGAAAATATAAATACTACTCCTAAAAGATTAAGATTGTTTTCAATGTTTGAAAGAATAAAACTTGTGTTTGTTTAAAAATTTATAAATATAAAATTGAGCAAATATTAAATTAATAATTATATATCAATAAAAAATTAAAAATTATACGAAATTGTGGTGATGGTAACAGTGGTGGTTGTGGACGCTAATTGGAGATGGTATTTGCTAACGATAGTAGATGGTGATAGTCAGATAGTGGCTAATAGTTGTTTCGGTTAATAGTGATAGTTAATGGAGACGATAAATGATGATAGTAATTACCTAATTGGTGGTATATAATAATAAATGGTGATTGTCGGTAGTAATTAATGATTATTACGATCAGGGTGGTTGATGGTGATGATATAATAATGTCTAGTGATGGTTGTATGTGGTTATTACATAGTGAAGTTACTAATGGCGGAGAATGACACCGCTAGTGATGAACAAATGAGATTGATGAACTCCAATCTTTAATTAGATATTTTAATACAACACCAAGTCAATCTTTATATTTTTACCATCAAACTCTTTACACATTAAACATAAGGTACTCAAAATTTCATATTTATTGAAAAAATCGATAATCTTTTACATGAATATCTAATCCACATATTAAAATTATGGGTTCATTTGAATCAATATCATGTTAATGACATCCATCTATGCTTGTATGTATAACATTAATCATCATTTTATTTAGGTTTAAGTCATCTGCAGCCTTTTAAAGTTATCTGCATATTTCACTTGGACACCTTATCTTAGGCTTGTTCCAATTGAACACCTTTATCAGTAAAAAAAAAATACCTATCGAACTGTAACATCTCACAATTTGAAATAGCTAGGAAGAAGCTAAGAATTGAAAATAGTCATTTTTGGAAAGAATTGAAAATCTGGAAATTTGTTTAGGTTAGGAAAAGTGAATTTTTGGTCAACTTCAAATGACCATAACTTCTAGCTCAGAATGAGCTAGGTGTACTTCTAGATATGGTTGGAAAGCTCTTTCCAACGCCGTCAAGTTCGCGAGATTCCGAGTTCGTATGAGTAGGTTATGCCCTTTGGAAGTTGGGCTGTTGGATTAAGGAAAGTCCAAACACGGATTTTTGAAGGGTAGTTTGGTCTTTTCCTTACCCTTTTATTTTAATTCGTTTTTGGTAATTACTTAGGGATCTCAACTGAACTTAGTCAGTTTACGGTTTTGGAAAAAGAGTTAGGGTTTTGAGAGAAGAGAAAAGAAGAGGAGAAAGGAGAAGAACGTTCAAGATTCGTCAAGATCATCGAGTTTGGCTTGTGGATTTCGTCGGGGGTGATCCCTACAAGGTATGTGAGATCACATAGCGTTGGGTTAACTCGCCCACGCGCCAATCATGATTTATTTCAGCGAATTTAAGTTCTTGAAAGCTTAAAAATTGAGTTCTTGAATGGATTGTTGAAGTTTCATTAGATTCTTGATTCGTTGAATTCATTGAGGAGTTGTTTGATCCTAATTTGTAATTTTAGGTTCGATTTTGAGTAGAATATGATGTACTTTGAACATTTAATCGATTCTAAGTGTTGGGTAAAAGAACCCACGGAATTTAGAGGGTTTAGAGCCGAAAAACGAAGAAGAGATTTCGTCGGACGAAATCCGACATCAGTGGCGCGTCGGGGTGCTGGTTCCTAGTTTTGAGAATTTTCTTTTCGCGTCGCAGATCCGTCATAGAGTCTTCTGCCTCAAAAGTCATTTTCAAAATTAAAAATTAAATATGTCTCCGCGTCGCGGACCCACCCTCAGATATTGATTTTTGGTTTTTCTCATGTTTAGCTATCTAAATTCATTCCTAAACATCATGAGATCTTTCCTATCACAAATCACGATCCTTGAATCCATAATTCAATTTAAGGATTAGTTAGGAGTCAAGTCAAGAAAAGTCAAGAGTTAAGTTAAGAGAAGTTCATAAAGTTTCTTTTTTTAAGTCTTTTACAAATGTTTTAACTTTGTTTTAAAACTTAAGTTTTGAGTTGAGTAAAGAGTAAAGACTAAAGCTTGAAGTTCATTTCTTCAAAAGTATATGGGGACTATGTATTCCCAAAGGGTTTAAAATGTTTTCACATTTAAACAAGAAAGGCAAACCTTGATTTCCAAAGAACCTTTGAGCTAGTTTTCAGAAAATAGTAAATGCTTTCATAATTAAGCAAGAGGAGAAACTTTGATTTCCAAGATAGCCGTTGAGCTAAGTTTTGAGCAATTATCTCAAATCACAGAAAGAAGTATGTTTTAAACATAAAGAGCTAGTATCATATTTTGGGAGTAGTATTGAGCACCGATATGGGGACAAGCTTGAGTTCAGATAACTTACGTCTCCATAAACCATGTAGCCATCATGGGTAGAAAAGGGTCATACTTTTTAGGATAATCCTTTTCACATAGACTAGTAGATCCACTTAGTAATTTAGGCCCTATACCCCTGGCAGGGTATAGGATGCGCTGGCAGCGTGAGGGAGATCGCTGTTTCATCACAATAGCTTTTATGTGATGGTGGTCGGTTAAATAAACTCCTACAATAGTACTTTGTATTTTTATATACATCAGTTTATTTGTATTTTTACATACATCTCAGAGTTATTCGTATCTTTGCATACACACTGAGTTGACATCATGTTTTAAACAGTTTTTTCCTTATATTGCGCTTGTTTTAAAATGCTTTATATTAAAATAAATTTAGTTATGTTGAGTTGAGCCAGGTAAGTTCTTCAGTTTCTTTCAGATTCTTTTCAAGCTTAAGTTGTGTTTAGCATTCCAACTCGCATACTCGTACATTCAATGTACTGGTGTTAGTTGGCCTGCATTGTATTATGATGTAGTTGAAGGTAACTAGGATCGGCATCCAACACATCGTTGATCCAGTGTGCAGTTCATAGTCTGTTGGTGAGCCTCTTTGCATTCCGGAGGATCCCTTTTATTTACTTTCAGTATTAGATAGTTCATTAGGATGTTGTGGGCCTGTCCCGACATCCATCTCAGTTGTTTTAAAGGCTTCATAGATAGTTAGTCAGATGTTAGTTCATTCGTCATCATTTTGTTATTGACTTATGTTCATATTTGAGTTGTCATTTTGGCTAAGTTAAATGTTTATTTTCAAAACATTATGAGTTCAGTTTGAGACAGTTAAGTTGTTTATAATTTGAATTCCTTTCTTATTGCATATAGTCTTCCGCTGAGTAAGTAAGCCAGGTCAAGGTTTCGCTTGGGGACAACAATGGTTCTCGAGTGCCAGTCTCGCCTAGGGTGTAGGCTTGGGGAATGACAAACTTGGTATCAGAGCACGTAGTTCAAGAGAAGTCAAGAAGTCAAAAGTTAAGTTAAGAGAAGTTCATAAAGTTTCTTTTTTTAAAAGTCTCTTGCAAATGTTTTAACTTTGTTTTAAAACTTAAGTTTTGAGTTGAGTAAAGAGTAAAGAGTAAAGCTTGAAGTTCATTTCTTCAAAAGTATATGGGGACTATGTATTCCCAAAGGGTTTAAAATGTTTTCACATTTAAACAAGAAAAGAAAACCTTGATTTCCAAAGAGCCTTTGAGCTAGTTTTAAGAAAAGAGTAAATGCTTTCATAATTAAGCAAGAGGGGAAACTTTGATTTCCAAGATAGCCTTTGAGCTAAGTTTTGAGCAATTATCTCAAATCACAGAAAGAAGTATGTTTTAAACATAAAGAGCTAGTATCATATTTTGGGAGTAGTATTGAGCACCGATATGGGGACGAGCTTGAGTTCAGATAACTTACGTCTTCATAAACCATGTAGCCATCATGGGTAGAAGAGGGTCATACTTTTTAGATGAATCCTTTTCGCATAGACTAGTAGATCCACTCAGTAATTTAGGCCCTATACCCCTGGCAGGGTATAGGATGCGCTGGCAGCGTGAGGGAGATCGCTGTATCATCACAATAGCTCTTATGTGAGGGTGGTCGGTTAGAGAAACTCCTACAATAGTTCTTTGTATTTTTATATACATCAGTTTATTTGTATTTTTACATACATCTCAGAGTTATTCGTATCTTTGCATACACACAGAGTTGATATCATGTTTTAAACAGTTTTTCCTTATATTGCACTCGTTTTAAACTGCTTTATATTGAAATGAGTTCAGTTATGTTGAGTTGAGTTGAGCCAGGTAAGTTCTTCAGTTTCTTTCAGATTCTTTTCAAGCTTAAGTTGTGTTTAGCATTCCAACTCGCATACTCGTACATTCAATGTACTGGTGTTAGTTGGCCTGCATTGTATTATGATGTAGTTGAAGGTAACTAGGATCGGCATCCAACACACCGTTGATTCAGTGTGCAGTTCATAGTCTGTTGGTGAGCCTCTTTGCATTCCGGAGGATCCCTTTTATTTACTTTCAGTATTAGATAGTTCATTAGGATGTTGTGGGCCTGTCCCGACATCCATCTCAGTTGTTTTAGAGGCTTCATAGATAGTCAGTTAGATGCTAGTTCATTCGTTATCATTTTGTTATTGACATATGTTCAAATTTGAGTTGTCATTTTGGCTATGTTAAATGTTTATTTTCAAAACATTATGAGTTCAGTTTGAGACAGTTAAGTTGTTTAAAATTTGCATTCTTTCTTATTGCATATAGTCTTCCACTGAGTAAGTAAGTCAGGCCAAGGGTTCGCTTGGGGCCAACAATGGTTCTCGAGTGCCAGTCCCGCCCAGGGTGTAGGCTCGGGGAGTGACAACTTTTGACAATCAACAAAACAAATTGAGATTGTGTGTCATACATTCGCATGTGATGTGGCATAGTATCTAATGAAAAAAAGACATGTGGCATTGGGCCCATAATAACAACTAAAAAAAATAAATTAGGAAATAAAAGCTATATTTTCATCCAAAAAAAATCTTTCTTCTTTGCCAAAAACCTGGAACACCCCACCCACCCCCCACGTACATACAATCGTCACCGGCTAAAATCGCTGCACTCCAATCATCCTCACTCAACCTTTTTTCCTTCCAATTTTTAATTATATAAGAATTTTTTTCCACTCACACTCCTATCCATCTTCTTTATTCTGATTCAAACTTTGTAGTGGCCATTTTTCCCCATCTCACTCTCTTTTTCAAACATCAATTCAGATTTGTTGATACTTTTTATTCTTCTATGTTGTGAGTTCTTTAGGATTTGAATTCTTTAACGTTTCAAAAAAATAATTTCATATTCATATTAGTTTTGTGGGAAAAAATGGAGTCGCCGAATTTTTTTTTAACTCAATTTGATTTTTATTATGAAACTTTCTTCCACAACTCAAATGAAAATCTTTATCAGTAAACTCTTTTAATTTTTGTGTTTTAACTGGTTATTTATTTAATTGATATTGTTCCGGTGAAGATAACAACAACGATGATATTGATGGTGGCGGAATGATGCTAGAAAGAAAGTAGGAAGGAAGGATTATTTGGGAAAGGGGTGTGTCAAGAAATAGTGGGGGAAGGAATGGCTCATTAGGGTTCTAGGTAGTATTGAATTGAAAAGTTCAATTGGGGAAGACAACTACCTGCACTTTTTTTAAATAAAATTATGTTCATATTATAATTTTTCTGATGTTGATATGTCCATTTTTGATTGGTCTGCAAAAAATATTTTTGGCTTCACGCACTTTTGTAGATGTGTGTTACACTTATAATGCCATATCATGAAAAAGAATTTAATAAGTACATGTTTTGAAGGATAGAGGTGTTCAATAGGTACAATCTCTGGTTGAGGTGTCTAAGTGAATTATGTGAACAACTTTAAGGGGCCGTAAATGACTTAAGTCTTTTATTTATATTTTATATCTATCAATATTTAAATAATAATAAATTATATTTATTCAGATATTAATAAAATAAACAATTATTCATATCAAATTCAGATATAACATCAAAAGCGTACATCTTTTACAAAAGCAGAGGAGTTGTAGGGGTCAAGAGTCAAGACTCGTGTTTTGATAGAGTAAATACTGTTAGTTACCGGATATAAATCTTTACCTCAACTTAGTGAAACATAATCCGTTGTAATCTAGTTGGTCAGTATACTCGACTCTCACCTTGAACCCAGGTTCAAGTCCTGGCAATGGAATTATTTTTAATTTATTTATCTCATGCCAAATGAAATTCTTGGTAATCATTTTTCTTTTAATCTTATGTCTTATGGAATTCTTGGTAAATCTTATGCATTCAATGTTCAATGTTCAATGCTTTTGTAAGAACAGCTGACTACATGGTCGATTTCTATACATGTATTCCGTTTTCTCTTTAATATTCAGTAACAGATTACTCCTATATATATATATATATATGTATTATTTAAAGTGGGAATTTTAGTAGCTACCAAAATCAAACAAAAAGTATTCAAAGTAGGAATTTTAGTAGCTATCAAAATTGAACAAGAGTATTTAACGTGAGAATTTTAGTGTATAGGGCAGGGGAAGATTTGTATTGTATAATTATTAGTGTATATGACGAAAATATATGTATTTGTATTTGTATATACAGTTTTCTCTCACTTTATACAAACACAAACATAATTTATACATTTGTGTTTGTATAAAGTGAGAGAGGCGAGAGAGAGAGTGGCGAGCGAGATCAGGAGAGTGGTGAGCGAGATATCTGGGAGAAAGGCGAACGAAAAAATATGTATATATACAGTTTTCTCTCGCTTGATACAAACACAACATAATTTATACATTTGTGTTTGTATGAAGTGAGAGAGGCGAGAGAGAGAGTGGCGAGCGAGATCAGGAGAGTGACGAGCGAGAAATCTGGGGAGAGAGATGAATGACAAAGTATTTGCTACGGATTAGAATAAAATGAAACTGTGGTTATAACATTTAATTTTAATTAATAGCTTAAAGTTAATTGTCTCTATTAATGGTGATGATTATGATGTCTAATGATGGTTGTGTGTGGTTATTACACAATGGAGTTACTAATGGTGGACAATAACGCCGGTAGTAATGAAGGAATGGAATTGATGAACTCCGATCTTTAATTAGATATTTTAATACAACACCAAGTAAATTATTAATATTTTTTCATGCTTTGTGGACATAGGCATATTTGGAATTTTGATTTGACAAGTTCAATCTTTATATTTTTACCAACGAACCCATTACACATTAAACATAAGGCAATCAAAATTTTATATTTATTGAAAAATTTGATGATCTTTGACGTGAATATCTGAGCCACATATTACAACTATGGGTTCAATTGAATCAGTAACATGTTAGCCTATGTTGGTATGTATAATATTAACCAACATTTTATTTGTATTTTACATTTATTAATATTTAGATAAAAATAAATTATATCTATTCAAATATTAAGAAAATAAATATTTGTTCATATCAAATGTAGATATAACATCAAATGCGTACATCTTTTACAAAAGAAGAGAATGATTAGGGTCAAGACTCATGTTTTGATAGAGTAAATACTGTTATTTACCGGATATATATCTTTTCCTCAACTTAGTAAAATATCATCGTTTGGTCAGGATACTCGGTAATCATATTTTTTTAATCTTATGCCTAATGGAATTCATGGTAAATCATATGCATTCAGTCTGCACAGACAAGTCGGTTTCTGTACATGTATTCAGTTTTCTCTATAATCAGAGGCGGATCTATTAAGGGGTGTGGTGGTGCCACGCCACCCCCGAACTTCGACGGAAACTCTATATATACATATGTATATATATATAATAGTTATATTTATATAAGCGTGCCACCCACAGAACAAAATTGGCTTGTGGTGCCATGGTAGGAGGGCAACTTTAGAAGGCTGATGTTGCGGGTTCAAATCCCATTTATACCTAGTTTTTTGAGAAAGACGTTTTTTTTAAGAAAAAGGAAATTGCTGCACACGTTCTTTCAAGAAAAATTAGAGAACTAAAATTAATTTATATCGAAAAGACGAATAATTTAATCAAATATAAAATTAATTTGATCGATAAGTCTATTTGGCACCCACAGAGTCTAAATCCTGGATCCGCCACTGTCTATAATAATAATTACTTGGTGACTGCTGCTGTTGCTGTGATATCTGTTCGTTCCAGGCCGTGTTAGAGCCTTGTGTATATGTAGTTCCGGGGACACTTCCATTTGGGTACAAAGCTGACTGGGTAGAAGTGAAACTATGTTGTCGAAATTGAGGGGATGAAGCATGAGTCTGCCCTGCTGAATATGGAGATTGTGAGTTGCTGGGTGATGAAAACATGTCAACAAGAGCAAGGGCATTCTGATGTGAAACAGGACTTGCAGGCTGAGGTTCTCCACCAACAGGAACAAGGGCCAGGACATTCTCAGTTGTAGGTGAGCTGAAGTCATCTCCACTCAGAAGATCAATTTTCGGGTCAACTTTTGTTGTTGTTGATGGAATGCTAGCTGAAGGAGGAGCAGGAAGAAATAACTGTGTCCCTAGGCTAGCATTTGATGTAGATCTGAAAAACACACCAAGCGATTTATATGAAAAAGATTGTGTCACATTTGACGACTCAAAAATGAAAAAGAATACCAGGATTTCTATCATATTTCCCCTTTTCTTTGGGGGAAGGGGAAGGGATAGCTTATTTAAAGTACAATCACCAAGCACTGACTAGGAAAATTCTGCATCAGAAAGAAAAAAGTCACATATTTCCATCAATCTTATAGTACCAGAGGACTTTTGAACCTTGATAACATCCTTATCTAGTTGATACTAATTTTAAGGTCAGTCATTTTAGGCAATTAACAATTTAACATTTCAGTCTAGAAAATCCACGTGTACTATTTAAGCTATGAGCTCGCTCAAAAAGAAATCAAGAACGGGGGAGGGGGGGTATACAGAAGTCAAATAAGAGAATGACACCGATAATAGTTATTTACCCTTGGTCTGATTGTTTGCGGTCTCCGGTATCAATAAGTGGAGCATCAACATTTACAAGAGGTTGAGGTGGTTCAGATTTTGGTTTTTCCACTTGAACAGAAGTTCCAGAAGCAATAGATTCATGTTTGGCCAATACACGCTGCAACTCATCATTCAGCACTAGCCCTTGGCAGAGCAGTGATTCATCCCTGCATCAGGTAAATGTAAGGATCCCACAAGAATCACAACCAAATGGTGCATAATAAATATGGCAGAGCAGAGAGAAAACATAGGACTCGGACTAAGAATAAGAGATTCGATTTAAGTTCCAATATCATGGCCAGTCCAGCATATTTGTATTGCTTGATAAAATATTGTTGTCCTAACTGAATCACTATTACTTTAATTTACTGCAAAAATAAGGACAGCAGATAGCATTAAAAATGGTTAGCCTTTACTTCTCTCCCCGACAATGACTTATCAATATGACATAAATTAGAAGCTTCAAGTTTCAACTAATTAACTTACCCTCTTTCACTAGAAAAAAAAATCCGTAGATATGGAACTCATAAATAAATGAAAAGGAATCTAAAAGACACTAATCAATAAATTCAGAAGAAAAAAATATCAAGCATTCCCCCCTCCAGCTCTCAGTTTCCCGACAAAGCATCCCAAACTGCAAATGCAAACAGTGGGTAAGGCTCTATTAACCAATTCAAAACCTAAAGTCTTACTGCTAAAAATTAAAACTATTCCAGACCATCTAAAGCAAGCAACAATCACAACAAACTCTGACTACTTGAAGAGTCCACGTCAACAGGACACAGGCGTTCCTACACCTCTTTAAAAAGCATCATGCGACATACGCTACAGTGTGTTAATGAGAATGCCCATCTCACTTACCAAAAAGATAATTAAAACCTTTCAGGTTTCAATCAGAACCATCCAATAAATCTGAAAATCATTTATCAAGAATAATTTTGAGAGGATTGTCAACAAAAATACATACTTCTCAACATAAAAATGAAATGTTAAAAAGCAAATGTACCCAAAAAATCAAGTAGAAGCACTATGTAACACTGAAACAATTAGTTCAGAAACCTAAGTAAAAATTATAAGCAACAACTTAGTTTGCAAATGATCAAACTCTGACTTTAAACTCATTGATAAATAGAACCTACATTAGTAGTTAAGCTACAAGATACTAGAAAAACAAAGGGAAGCAAGTTGAAACTCATGAGATAATTCAAAAAGGGAAAATAAAGTTAAACTGATGTGAAGAATTGCTAAGTTAAGTTTGGGTTTGGTTCGGAGAGTGCAGTGTGGAACAATTAATATGAAAGTACAATACACAAATAGTTTGTAGGTAGAACAGACCTTCCAAGTTTTAACAAAGACCATAACCCAGCAACAAGCACAAACAATAAAGGAAAACTTTGCCAAATTCAAAACGGCAAAGTTTAGAGTATTGGAAGATGTGTGGGAAATTAATTCTGCAGAAAAAATGAGAAGAAACTACAGGTTAAATAAGGCCAAGTTGACGCAAGATGGAAGGGAGAAAATGACAAAAAGAACAATCGAGATCTAGCCAGCCCATGCTGGAACAAGAGCAGGACACTTTTTTAGGAGATAAAGTTGCACATGACAGCTTGAAGAAACAAGTAACTAAAAGAATAACACCAAGAACATTACAAATCCTTAAATATAGAAGAGGAAGTACCGATGATGTAGATGGAGCAAGTGTTCTGGCAGAGCCAGCAGTCCCCATCTGCTAGTTCAAGGAATGAGTTCCATGTTCAGCCCGAGTTACTATAGGGGGAAATTGTTGGCAAGTCGGCTCAATTTCCTCCTGAATCTTTGGTAACTCCCGTGTACATATTCGTTGGTCCATTCACATCAGAGGACAAAACCATTAATGTAAGGATCACGCATTTTACCCTGTTCATTGACATGCATCCATCCAGTTGTAAGTACAGCTTGTGGGTACACCACACTACTCTGTAACTCGCTGAAGCTTGTGGATACACCAAACTACTCCTATCACGAGGCGATGAAACATTCTCACTCTCCCATTAGACTGGCAACTCATCTCCACACACCAGATTTTGCAAGCAACTGATAGTCTTAACTCCTTGAATCAGTCAGCCAAACAGATAATATTAATCCTACCAGCTTTTGGTACATACCGTTAAGCTCCCAAATTCTGTGTTTTCAAATTCTATCATACTCTTGGTCAATGTTGCTTTACAAATTTGTACGACTTTGATACAGTTGTCAAGTCCAAACCTTGTTACATAGAAAGAAATAGTCGTTGAAAACTAGCTAAATCGCGTAAGAGATTGAGAAACCAGAATAAAACATTTTATATATGAAGTAAGATGTTCATGACAAGGCATCAATTAGACCCAGCCCAGATACACAAAAGACTAAGAAACCTTACTTACTTTCACACACAAGTTGTAAGTAGAATAAAACTTATATCAGACTATCAAATAAAGGAAATTTAGAAAAAAAAACACTTAGTAAACAGCAGCTAGAACCTGATAATATAGATGAGTAATGTTTTTAAACATAAACAAAAAAGCAAACTGGCTCTAATCTGTTGTTCAATCACTAAAGTCGAAGGCATTGTAAAGATTGCATAATCTCCTGCTTGTCGAGAACAATCTGCATCTTGTCACCAGATTTGTCATTATTATTATTATTAGCAGCTTTGGTCTTGATCATCATGGTTAATAAGACATTTTTCCTCTCAACTTTGCTTTGGGGCAGATATGTAGGTGCGAGATAATATTCTCTAATCTGCCATTCACTCTGTCTCAATCTGGATGATGACTTGTCTCTACCATCATCAACGTTGTAGTAGTAGTACCACCCAATTTTGATGTTGCCAATGTGTCTCTTGTTGGCATCAAAAATTCCCTTGAGTTTGGGGGTAGATTTCCAAAACCCAGGGGACTCTTTACTATCAAATATTTTACAGTTTTCTCTATTCTGAAAAGTGATCAACAATCGTGTGTTGTTGTTTGTGCCCTTGGTACATTCAAGGATTTGTGATGGACTGAATACTCTGATTCCGTAAACATCATCGACATCCATAACAGTATGCTTACGAGGAAAAGGCTTCCCTATTACATACTTCACCAAATTCTTCATCATCTCCTTGTCCATTTGATGATCATTACTTTTTCCCATTATATTCTCAAAACAAACAAAATTTTCTATTGAATTCTAAGAACAAGAAGAAGATCCTAGGGTTTTCTTTTAAGGTAAAACAAAACAAAAATTTGTGTTCTCTTTTTCATTCTATTCCTGCGTAACTTAAACGTGTATATATATAAATTAAAAATTGTTACCAAAATCGAACAAAATTGTTTAGCCTACGAATTTTAGTAGCTACCAAATTTGAACAAAAATATTTAACCTACGAATTTTAGTAGCTACCTAATTCGAACAAAATTATTTAACGTGGGAGCTTTAGCAGCTATCAAAATCGAACAAAAGTACTTAACGTGGAAATTTTAGTAGCTATCAATATCGAACAAAAGTATTTAACGTGAAAATTTTAGTACCACCGTCAATTTTTTTCTAAAACAAATTATTTTTGAAAAATATTTCAAATTTAAAACAAAAAAAAACATTTTTTACGCCACCTTCCGCCGTTGTTGCCCCCACCCAGTCCACCCCGGCAAATTTTTTGTTTTAAAGAAAATGTTTTTGGAAATTTCAAATTTCTTTAAAAAAAATCATATTTTACACC